>RJWH01002774.1:0-202352 GCA_004363575.1 Solenodon paradoxus | reverse complement strand
TATATATATGAAGTGAAATAAGACAGTAAAAAGAAAAGTATACAAATTGGAACAGAAATTAAACTGACTGCAGATGACATGACAATAAACAAAATCCAAAGTCTCCATTAAAAACCTGCAAGATGTTATAAAAGTGTATAGTGAAGTGATTGGTTACAAAATTATTTTTAAAATAGGTTGCATTTTTATATGCAAATGAGTTAACAAAAAGAAATTAAGAAAACATTCCCATTCATATTGCATCAAGAATAATCAAATATTTAGGGTTAAATTTGAAAAAGGAGGTGAAAGATCTGTATAATGAAAATTGTAAGATTTAAAAAGTATCTATCTATCTATCTATCTATAGATATAGATATCTATATCTATATCTATAGATATATAGATATATATATGAAGGCACCAACAGATGGAAGACTGTTCCATGCTCATGGGTAAAAAGACTCAACACTGTCACAATGACTATCTTACTTCAAGTGATATGCAGGTCTAATGCAATCCTGATTAAAATTCCAATGACATGCTTCAAGGAAATGAAACAAGTAATGCTCAAATTTGTATGTAACTAAGAAAGGTCCCAAATTGCTAAAGCAAACCCCCAAATAGCAGAGAAATGGAGATATTGTGTGGCCCAGTTACAAAATATGTTAAAAAACAATAGTTATCAAAACTATATGGTACTGGAATAAAGACAGATCTCTGGAGCAGAATTGAGAGCCCTTTAATGAATCCACGCATACATGGTGAGCTAATTTCTGACAAAGGTGCCTTGAACGTGTAATGGGAAAACGAAATTATTTTCAGTAAATGATGCTGGGAAAACTGGACAGCTCTATGTAAAAGAATGAAACTGGAGCACTTCCTAACACCACACACAAAAATCAACTCAAAATGGATTAGGAACCTTGATGTAAGACTGAAAACTGAAAATACAGATGAAAACAGGACATATACTTTATAAAATAATGTCCTTAAAGATGTCCAGCAGCAAGGGAGATTCAACAAGAACGGGAAAAGACGAAACGAAAATTCACATGGAGACACAAGGGGCCATGAGCAGCCAAAATAATTTTCAAGGAGAGGAAAAAACCGGAGGGCATTTGCTTTCTGATTCCAAACTTACCGCAAAGCAACAGCAGCACAAGCAATGTGACGCAGACAGAGATGGATGAATGGGGTCAAACTGAGTCACACTAGTTTGTACATCTGTGGTCAACTGACCCCTTAGAGAGAGAGGTGTGCTGGAACAAGTGAGTGTCCACACGCAGAAGGATGGGTGTGGATCCCTATCATGCCATATACAAAAAAATGGTGGGGTGTGGGGCGCCCTGGTGGAGCAGTGGTTTGCCTTGCCACCTCTGGTCAAGTGTGGTCCACACACATTCCAAGGACCTGGGTTCATGTCCCCAGGCTGGGGTGGGGGGGGTGGGGTGCCACCAAGATGAACAACTAAATACAAATAAATAAAATGCTGCTTCTCTCTCTTCCTACCTGCTCACCTGCATTCCTGCCTGAACCTTCCTTTTTTTTTTTTCTTTTAAAAAAGAAGTCCACATGGGTCAAAGAGCTGATTATTAGCATTAAAACTATAAAGCTCTTAGAAGAAAAATGGGTGTACATTTTCACTCTTTGGGATTAGGTGATGGTTTCTTAAACAGGGTACCAACAGCACAAACAACGAAAGAACAGATCAAGTGAACTTCCTCCAAATTAAGAACTGCGATGCATCAAGGACATTGTCAAGAAAGTGAAACAACAACCCATGGAATGGGAGAAATTCTGCAGGTTCTCTCTCAGACAATGACCTAGTATCAGAAAATATAAAGAACTCCTGCAATTCAGCATTAAAAGACAAACAACCCAGTTGAAAATGGGCAAAGGACTTGGAATAAACACTTTTCCAAGAAGATATACAAATAACCAGCAAGATGTTCAACATCATTAGTCTTCAGGGAAATTACATCCAAATCATACTGGTGTATCACTTCAAATCCTTTAGGATGGCAGTCAATCATAGTAATAGACAAGTAAGTACTGGCAAGAAAAGGGGTGTTCTGAGCCCAACTGTGGCTTGTGGGGTCCCTCCATAGGAACAGACAACATTCCAGACACCAGCTGGGTGTCCTATGATTCAGCTCAACTCTGACACTATCAGCCTGGTGGCAGCATGGGATACCACAGATTAAGGGTTCAGTCCTACAAGTCTTTGTCCCATTCAGATGCCAATTGAAAGACCCGTGCTTCTGACCAACTGGCTACGAATCAGAGGCTCTTGTGACGCCCCCTTTTTGGGATCAACGAATTTGCTAGCATCAACAAACCCGTGGCTCACCAGGTCACTGCATTAATATAAAAGCTCAGCTAGAGCTCAGGAACAACTAGAAGGAAGAGATGCATAGAGCAAGGTAATGAGAACAGAGCTCAGAGCCTCACTGCCTTCTCCAAGGGTGCCATTCTCCCCAAATCTCCACCAACCTGGAAGCTCTCCAAACCCTGTCTATCTTTTTTTTTCTGGAGACTTCATTACATAGTGATTAAATCATTGGTCAGTGGTGACTGATTCAACCTCCAATCCCTCTCCCCTGCCTGGAGGTCGGGGGTAGGGTGGGGTGGGTTGGGACTGAAAGTTCTAACCCTCTGATTCTATGGTTGGTTTCCCAAATCATCTTACTAACATAAGAAAGACCCTGTGCAGTCTCAACTCTGAGGGAATCCCAAGGGTTTTATGAGCTCAGTGCCAGAAACAGGGACAAAGATCAACTGTATAGCTCTTATTCCAAGTTACCACATCGCTGGGAGATGCCTGGACTCTGTGGGTGGGCAGGTAAAGTGTGTCAGCCATCGTGGAGATCATTTTGGCAGTCGCTCGAAATGTGAGACAGAGCTGCCATGTAACCCGACATCCCACTGGTAGGCACTCAAGACAATGCACTCATGTCCACAGACAACTTGCACGTGGATGTTCACAGTGGCATTATTCATAGTCAAACACACACCACGTGTCAGGAACAGGTGAAACGCGATGTAACGTATCCGCGCAGTGGTGTGCCGTTCAGCCAGTCAAGGGAACGAAACCCTGACACGTTACAGTATGAACGAGCCTTGAAAACACGAGGACAAGTCAAAGAAGTCACAAAAGAACAGATATCGTCAAGGGTGTTGACATGAAATATCCAAAACAGGAAAATCTATGAAGACAGAAAGCAGAGCAGAGGTTGCCTGAGGCGGGGTGGGGGGATGAGAGTAAATGCTGATGGACAAGGAGTTTCTTTCTTGAATGAAAACATGCTCTGGAATCAGTGAGGCGGAGTGCACGGCGTTGTGATGTACAATCACCTCACTGCATGCTTCGAAACGGTGAACTTCATGTAAGAAAAAACCCCACCAAACGACTGTAGAGGGATCAGCATCCCTCTAGCCAATTTCAGTCATGAGAACCAGATTGTTCTCGTTTGGATCTGGTGCCCAGGATGGGGTACAGGCTCGCATAGATGCAGTGAGGCTGGGGCGGGCGGGGAGGCCATCCTTCTGGGTGGGAACAGCGTGCAGAGAGGGGTGTGGGCTGGGCAGTGGTCCCAGAAGGGGTCTTTCTTGAAAACAGAGCATTAAAGAAAACCTTGAGAAAAAAACGAGTCGCCCATGATTCTAACATCCTAATTATGATAGTTTTTTTTTCTGCAAATTCTGCCAGTATTTGTCCACAGGCCAATATATTTTTCTGAGTGGTAATCACTGTTTGTACTATTTCCTGTTCTTTTTACTGCCCATCATATCACGAGCTTCCCCGTATCTCTAAATCACCTTCATAATTACCCTTTTTAATGGCTGCATAACATTCAATGGCTCTGGTCTACCAAAACCTTTTAATCACTCTGCGGTTCTGGATATTTATGCAGTTTCTGTTCTGTGTGTGCACAAATATATATCTATCTCCACAGCACCACAGGAGGCACCTCGTGCATACTGATGTTTTCTTACTGGAGTTGTCCAGATGACGTAACGAGACCACACGGATAAACTCCCACGAACTGACACGCTGACAAGAAGCCGGGAAAGAAGACTAGTGAATTCGGGGGGTTAGCTGGAATGCAGCCACACGTCTGGGCCCTCCTCCCGGTAAGCGCCTTGTTCTCTCCCCACCAGCAGTCTCCAGTCCTGGGGCCTGTGCCCACGAGGCTCTGGACCACTTCCTCGATCCGGACACCGCGGACACTGGGCGGGATGGCTGTCTGGGATGGGGGCGGTCCTGCACCTCGCAGCCTGCTTCGCAGCGGTGTCCCTCCTGGAGGACTTGAATTCCAGGCCCGCACTGCACTGCAGTCTAATTAAATCAGAATTCCTGAGCATTGCCTGCACCCGGGGGTCACCTGGCAGCTCTCTGAGGTTCAGGGGCTGTCCACACAGCAGAGGGTCTGATTTAATGAAGACTTTCTAAAGGCAAAGTCTTGGGTGAGTCTAACATGCAGGCGTGTTTGAAACCATGGGGGTAAACGCCTGCAAGTAGAATCGCCGGCTCCACTTCACTAAATAACACCACTGTTTCCTTCCAACCACTTTTTCTTTTGAGTATGTGCCCTCTTCCCCCATCCATGCCTCATTTCCTGAGCTCCTTGAATGCAGGGTCTGTGACTCAGGTGCCTTTAGATCCCTGTTCCTAACCCAGACACCGGTACACAGTAGCCTCTTGTATTTGTTACTGAATGATGAAGTGGGGTATCACTTTTCTACTGTGAAAAAAAGGCCTTGCTGTTGATGTCAGCAGAGAATTACAGGGACTGGAGGTGGGGTCAGGATCCCCTGGAGCGTAACACATTCCTCGGAGTCTTATTAAGAAAGGTGGCCGATGGCAGCGTTTGAGGACTCGCAGGTGCTTCACTCTGATGGCTGAGGATGGGTGACTGCCATCAGGCCTGTGTGCAGGGCGTGCCACGGGAGGGCTCCGGGTTCTGGAGCAAAGCAGTCGGGGGTGTGATGGGGAGGCCTGAGTAAAGGGGAGTTGAATGAGATGGGGTGAAATCACCTCCATGTTTGGCTGATCAATGTCCCCGAAACGTGTCCCTAAGCCCTGAACCAGTGAATCTGCTAGTTTCCATAGCAAAGGGGCACAGAGGTTGTCATCAGCGGACCTGGGGTGGAGAGGCCCTCCTGGGCTATCCAGGAGGAAGAGGGAGGTGAGGCAGAGTCAGAGACTGGAAGCTTCCACACTCCGCTCCTAGGATGTGGAGGGAGAGGCCCCAGGCCAAGACACAGGGCCCCGGAGAAAGTAAGGAAGTGGATCCTCCCTGCGACCTTCTGAAGGAGCCAGCCCTGCTGACACGGGGACTTCAGCCCTGAGACCCATGTGGCACTTCTGACACCAGAACCCTGACAGAGTAACTGTGCTGTTTTATGTCATTAATTGTGCTTATTTGGTGCTGTGACCAGGGGAAGCTCACACACCTTCAGTACTCACTTTGCTCCAAAGGAAATGACAGGGAAAGTAAGTTTTATGTGAGACTCTGGCTTCCTCTAATAGCAAGAAGGGACACTTGGGGGAATTTACTAGGGTCAAGCTATGGCCGGCGCACACCACACACACTCATTTAGCCCTCACGACAGCTGACCAGCAGACTCCACTGTCATCTGCATTGTACACACCAGGTAATGAGGCACCGAGATTAAGCAGGTGTTCAAGCTGCCCATCTGTCTGGTTCCAACTCCGGCAACACGGCCTGCGGCTGACTGGTGCTCCCAAGGCCCGTGTCCCTCTGGTGAGACTGCAGCCCTCTGGGCGTGCATGTGCACATGCCCGCCAGGGGCCACAGGGCCCCCGCAACTGCGGAGCAGGGAGGCTTCTGCACTGGGCAGGGGAGGGCAAAGTGGCTATTAGCCGAGACTCCGGGCGGGTTCCTTAACCTCTCCGAGCTTTAGTTTCCTCATCAGAAAACAAAGAAAGCAAAATGATTCCACCTTACAGGTGACATGAGGACGAGCACTGGAGGCACTCATAATTTGTTCCCTCTGGGCCCTAATGGGTCTGTGATGCAGGACAGCAGTGACCTAACAGGAGACAATGCTGAATCTCAGTTCCAGTGTTGGCATCCAGAGCAACAACCTGCAAGTAGCTTAACCTCTCAAGCCTCAACTTCCTCATCTGTAAAGTGGGCGCGGTCGTGGCAGATCTGGAAACGGTCAGCAACTCAGCTGTAAGGGACTGAGGCTGGGACTCCATCTGGGAGAGTCCTTCTGTCTGCTGGGGACAGAGGAAGGCAGAGTCCAGGGGACACCCACCGACAACCAGGGAACAAAAGTGGGTGAGCTGGTGCACACAGAGGGGCAAGAGGACCCTGTGACAAGAGCCGCTGATGGGGACCCAGAGGGAGGCTGCACCCGACAGGGGCTGGCCGGGGTCAGAGAACCAGGCATTCCTGGGGGCAGAGGGTGAGACCGGAGTGGACCAGTCGGCCTCCGCTCACAGCTGGGCAGCAATGGTGAGCGGGCTGCTACTCGTGTCTGTCCCTGTCTCTATCCCTGTCCCTGAATCCCCTCAGATGAACACGAATCCGTGACCCTACTGCCACATGAACGCAGGCAGTTTACAAAACACTACTGTGATTTCATTTCCATTCAAATCAAAGTTCACCAAGTGTCAACAGCAGTTATTCATGGGTGATGGCTTTTTTTTAAAACTATCTTTTAAATGTATTTTCGATTCACTTTTTTTTTTTTTTTTACAGTGAGCATGCATGACTTTTAATAAAAAGGAAAACAGCCACATCTCCCCCATTTCCATTTTGGATAGAAAAGGAACCTTTATTTACCTAGCTTCACAACCTGTAGATATTCCAGAAGCTACGCTGCATCCTTCCTCAGACGTGGTTTGGTGTCTTGAACGTTTGGGGACATCTCGGGACAGTGACACACGCCTGGGCCGTCACTGTTTATGTCCCAGGTCTTCAAGCCTGGGCACGATCTCACACTCAGTCTCTTCTCGGTAACGCCGCGTTCTCACCAAGAGCCTGGGTGAGACACTGGCCGCTGGGCCCAGGTTTGCACTTTCCACACACGCCTTGTTTCGGGCCCTCGAGACGGACTCGTGTTCCCTGCACAAGCGGGCTCAGACCGCAAGGACATCCTGGCTGCTCAGCAACGAGGACACGATGCCCCCACCTTCTGGGCACTGAGGAAATGCTAGGGAGGCACCAAGCCCTCCCTGCCCACTGTCCTCTAGTTCAGACACGCAGCGCGGGAGGGCCGGACCACTGCAGATGGGCACGCGGCGGTGCGCACCGTCCGACGGCCCCTCCGGAAGTACCAGGACTTGAGCCTGCTGCGGGCTGGTTCCGAGGCGGAAGAAGTCCGTGCTGCGCGGCTCCGCTGTCTGTGTCACGTGCTCCCCAGAGGAGCAGACTGTTCCAGAGGGTGACGACCCACGTGGCCCTCAGAGTTCCGGCATCTTCCCAACTCGCGGGCAGGGGTGAAGCCTAACTCGGAGGGGTCATCTAACAGCCACGGGGGTCCCGGTCCGCTCTCCCTGCAGGAGAGAACTTAATGCCCTTGGCTGCTACTGCAGCCTGAGCACCTGCACGCCCGTCCTGGGCGGCCCCAGAGACGCCTGGCAGGCAGGGCCCAGAGTGAAGCTGGTGGGCCACAACTGCCCATCTGCACTGCCACCTGAATCTCTCCCAGGTCCACCCTGCACCGCACCGCAGCCCCCCAGGTGTCAGATGCACAGTGGTGTGAGGGCCTTCCCTGCCTCCCTTCCTGCGGCGTTACCCCAGCAGGCCCCGTGCACCCCTACTGCATATCAGCGCCCGGGTTGCGTACTGACACCGCCACCTGCTGTCTTGTGACCGACAGAATGTGGAGAAGCGTGGCCACAGGGCCTCCCAGGCCAGGGTCAATCACGAGGCAGCAGCTTACCTCTGCTTCCGGGAGCATATTCTCCCGAAGCCGTCACTGCCAGAGTGACTCCCGCGGCTGCCACCTTGTGAGGGTGCCCCAGGGCCCCCGAGAGACTGCATGCAGGGCAGGGGGAGGAAAGTCGGTCCGAGAGCACTTTCTCCAGCCCCCTCTGGACTGAGGCCACTTGTGACACCCTAAGCTGAACTGCCCAGCTCAGCCCCCCCATTCCCCAGCTGCTGAGACCCTGAGGCAGATTCAGTGTTTCCAGTCACAAGGTTTTGGGCTGACTCTTACCAGCCAACAGATACGGATCCACGTGACCGACAGAGGCCTGGTGCTGGCGGCCTGGCATTCCTACAGAACCAAAGTGCATGGCCGTGGCCTGGGAGCCAGCACACGGTGGGTATATGGTCCGCAGTGTCAAGGCTTTGCATGCCCTGTGAGATGGACTGTGGATTCTGGGTGGCCTGGGAACAAACATGCAGCGATGGAAAATGCTCTCTTCCTATTAAGTTGTGAGGCGCACTAAGTATCTTTTGGTTAGAGACACAGAGCACTCTGAGACCTGGGGTTAAAATGAAAGACTACGGAACTTAGAACCAGGAATGCCCTGTTGTCAGGTAGAAATGACGGCCGTGACCACGGCCAGGCCAAATCCCACACAGCTGACAGTCGTGGGGTCCCCAACCCATCTTTAGTCCCACCCAACACAGGCCTTAGAAAGGGAGATAGAAAGAAAGGAGGGAAGAAGGCAGAGGAAAGAAGAGCACGATGCAGTGGAAAGTTCCAGCTTCCTCAGCTGTAGCCAGCAGACAGTAAGGGCAGGTCCCTTGCTGGGCTGTGGTGAGGTCGCTGAGATAAGGGTAGTCTTACGCCCTAGAGCCTTATGCTCGTGAGCTTTGCTCCTTCAGAGCCACTGAGCAGCAGCAGGGGCTGCCATACAGCAGAAGAAGCAAGGCCGGTGGGTGAAAACGTGAAGATTTCTGAGCTGGGCACTCCTGGGTTTGAATCCTGTCTGTACCAACGCAAAGGCAGCTCAGCTGATGAATCGCTGGCAGGACCTTCCAAAGCGGAGCACAGGCTCTCCACACGGCGGCGGCCGTCTGGGTGCACACTGGGCAGAGGCGGGAACACGCTTGCTGGCTTAATGGCGCCGCCTGGCCACAGCCCAAATGCCCGCGGCGTCAGTTTCTATCACTGCACAAACACTGCCACCAAATTAGTGGCTTCAAACGACCCTTTGAAAAACCTCACAGCCGGAGTCAGGATTGGGCGTGACCTTTCCTTCAGACTCTCACAAGGCCACAGCCCCGTGCCTGCCGGCAGTGGTCTCATTTCCAGGCTCCACCGGGCGTGGGCACAGGGGTCCCTTAGAGCTGCCCCCGGGCTGCCGCCATGGAACAGACGTGCAGAGGGCCGCACAGCGACCTCACGGCAACGGACGAGCAGAACAGGAACCGTGGGCCGACGCCTGCAGTGTGAAGCGGGAGAAGCTGGACGCGGCGTGTCAGTCTGGTGGTTTTGAGAGGTGGGGCAGCAGCTCGTCTAGGCCCCTCTGCATCCTCCACTGCCCAGCACAGGCTGCCCAGCGCAAAGGCGGCGGCGCAGCGGACACAGACCCCACCACCGGCTTGGTTCCCTGACCGTCGCACGTGCCTCCATTTCTCTGCACACGGCACGCGAGTTGTGTGACATCGTGGCCCGGGATCCCCGGGCCCAGCACGTCTGCGGGTGAGTGGAGCAAGCCCGCCTTTACTCTAATCTTATCTGACCCCCACTTCGTCACGCGCTTTCTTCTGGTGAGAAATGCCTTGCTGCTACCTCGGGGCTGGCTGGCGGGGAGACCTGCTCTCACTCTCAGCAGACAGGAGCAGGCACAGCCACTCCCATCTGAAACAGCACCGCAGGAGGGTCGGACATGAAACGCAGCCCCTTTTCAGCGTTCATGCATCCGTAAAAACTGCCCAGCAGAACTGACAAGCTCCAGCAGAGGGGGCTGTTACCACGTGAAGGACACAGCCTTTGGCAGAAAATGACTTTCCCAGCCCAGCTCACAAGCAGGAGGATGAAGATGAAGACGTTTCCGCGCAGGCTGGAGAGGCGACCTCCCCACCCATCGGGAAGCAAGGCTGCTTTGTTCATGTTCTGAGCATCTGGGCCACTGTGAACATTTGCTGTGTTCAGTGAGTCAGATCCCTTTCGTGAGTTGCTGTGACCACAGCGCTGCATCCGGTGTGCGCTCCCTGCTCAGGAGGTGACTGCACTGTCCCGCACCGTCCCAGCCTGAACAAAGCTGCTTCCGAATCCGCAGGGGAAGGAGAAGCCTGCAAGGTGACGGCTCACTCTTGCACGTGGTTTGCTCCTCGACGCAGAGTCGCACAGATGTCTAATGTGAGACAGAGAGAAGCGGACATTTCTCAGCTGTCTCTCCTTTAGTCCTTTAGGCCATTCTGCTAAGTCTCAGTGTCCCTGCTATAAAGAGATGGTGACCTGGTGGGAGAGCGAAGACCTGTACCCAGACCCCACCGCAGGGCCCCCGATTCCAGACCAATGTTGGTCTAGCTCACTCAGAAGACAAGTCACCTAACAGGAGAAGACTTCAGACTTTAGCCAGAAGGGCAGACCTGTGACGAGAGAAATGGCAGGTAATTCACTGATGATGGGGACCAGCGGCCCCTCCAAGGATGGCCCAGAAAGTGAACTTGGGGGACAGTCAGGCACTGGCCAGCAGAATGACCTGC
This sequence comes from Solenodon paradoxus, assembly GCA_004363575.1. Taxonomy (NCBI): domain Eukaryota; kingdom Metazoa; phylum Chordata; class Mammalia; order Eulipotyphla; family Solenodontidae; genus Solenodon; species Solenodon paradoxus. The sequence continues at coordinate 191,727 of RJWH01002774.1, read as the reverse complement.
TCCTGGGATTGGTTTAGTTTCTGCCCAAGTCTTTGTGGCAGACAGGATGGGGTGAATCCCCACCCCAGATTCCCAAGAAACGTGGCCTGATGTGGCAATGTGGCTGAGTCGAGGACCTGGTCCTTCCTGGGTTACTCGGGGCCGTGCCATCACCAGCGCCCTTGTAAAAGGGTCAGAGAATTAAGTGAGGCTGGGGAAGCGAGTCAGGGGCCCAGGGAAGGCATTTCTAGGTGTTCAGACACCCTGATTCGAGCCCAAGGAGACACATTCGGGACTTCTGACCTTGGGAAATGCAAACCATCACTTAGGCGTTGGAAGCTGGAGGGAGAGGTGACTGGTTGGGGCGGCTGGAAGAAATCACTGCGCGGTGTAGACTATGGACTCGCTGCACGGAGCGCGCGTTCTTGTGTACGTGACCGAGCAAACGAAACACAGAAGTCACGAAGGGAAAGACAGATACAAGTACTTCATAGGCACCACGGTTAAATGTACCGACAGCATGAAAAGCCTTCGGGTTATCGCAATATTTTAAATCAGAGTGAAGGGCTGACTGGGTCTCATCACACTCAGAAATCTTTGATACCAAGACTTACGGCCCTGATTCTAGGGTCCGAGGCTAAGATGTGTGGAGGGAAAGGCAAGCTCAGGTGGGAGTCTGTCCCAGAGACTCCTGGCCCTGGTGCCAGAAGCCAGTGGCGCTCGTCTGTCAGTCTCAACCGCCCGCGATGCAGATTCTGTTGACATCTGGCTGATCGATCTTCCAGTGTCCCGATCTGGGTGTTGTTCTCGCAAACCGGTGGGAAGGTGCTCCTTTCTGTCTTGAACAAGTGTGTTGAAACGCACCGAGCCTTTGGCGACTCCACACAGGTTAGGGCAGTTCACTTGTGCGGTATCAGGCTCACGGCCGAGCACGCTCACGGGCGATAATGGCAAAAGGGGGGCTGAAATAAGGAAAACCCCCCGGCAGACGCCCTTGCCACACCCGGCAGGAGCCCTGCAGAAAGCGCCTTTCTCATTTGTTAAGCAGGGCTCTTCAGGGGACAGGTTGGTGACGTTTTCTTTTGAAATGGTTTTCTGAGCCGTGTTCTCCTCAGAACTGCTTCCCACTGCTGTCAGCGAACCGGAACTATTTTGTAAAGAACGTTAACTTCTGGATGCTCCACGCGTCTCGATGGCCCACGTCCTGAGGGTCACCGCTGAGCTGTCTTCTCCCGCACGATCAGCTGGACCCCCGGGGCTCTGCGTACCTGCTCTGTCCTCACCGCTGTTCGGGGGCAGACGGCCAGGTAAAGCATGCTCCTCGGTGCCTCACACCATCGTCACTGTCCGCCCAGGATCTCGCAACAAAAATGAACAAAAATGAAATACGGAACAAGAGCAAAAACAAGAACACGTGGTTCACAAAGCAACTTTTCACGGATTTCATGTGGGTTTGGGGGCCGCACCGCGCTCGCTCCTTCTCCGCTGGGCGGGAACTTAGACCCGCGCACACCCCATGGGCGTCCGGACCCTCCTGTCCAGGCCTCGCCACGCTGCGCACGGCGTCTTCTCTCCTCAGGCGTGGACCGAGCCTGCCTCGGACTCCGTGCCGCCACGGACCCAGTACACCGGCGCCGGGTGAGTCCCTCCTCGAAGCACAGGCCTGGACGGACTGCGCAGCGGCCGCCGCGCCGCTGCCGTGACTACGTGCTGGCCCGCCCCCGTCCTCAGCCAGCTGTCACTGCTCTCCCGCCCACAGCACGCGACTCCCAGGACCCACACTCCAGCACGCAGCCTTGGTACTTTACAAGGCGTGAGGTGCACTGCGGTCACGGCCATGACAACGGGGAGTTTGCGCGTCTGATGCCGGTGAGCTTTCAGGGTTTCCTCTTCTCTGAGTTGCCTGTCTGCCCTCTGACCATCTTCCTGTGGGGATCACGTTCTGGCTGATCGCTTTCAGGAGTTCCGGGGAGCGTCTACAGCTGAGCCGTCCAACACCGGGGCCGCAAGCTCGTGTGGCTGATGTCCGGCCCCGACCAGAGGTTCAAGCGCGCAGGCCACTGAGCACTCAGAAGACTCCGTACGAGAAGGAGAAAGTGTCATTAATCACTTTTGTGGGGTTTTTAGTATTTTATTGAAGTAACTTTGTTTTACAAATTAATAGAAGTTCATATGTGTAGGTTTCCTGTTCCTCAGATACATGTCAACACTCGCTGCCCTCCCCCACATCACCAGTGTCCTTCCCCACTGTCCACTGGGCTCTGCCACCCCTTGCCTGCCGGCCCCATTCCCTTTTGGTCACCTCAGTTCTGTTGCAAATGTTCAGGGTTGGTTTTGTTTCATCGGTTCCTTTGTTTTGTCTGTTCACATTCCACCTATGAGTGAGGGCATCTGCTGTCTTTCTATCTTCTTTTGACTTGTTTCACTGAGCATCATCCCCTCTAGATCCATCCATGTTGATTCAGATGACAGGGTTTCATCTCTTCTAAGGGCTGTGTCGTGTCCACTGTGTATGGACCACATCTTCTTGATCCATCATCTGATGTTGGGTGCTTAGCTGGTTTCCAGTTCTTTGCTGTTGCGAATAGGGCGGCAATAAACATGGGAGTGAAAACATCTCTGCGGATGGTGCTTTTCTATCTTTTGGGTGGATGCCCAGAAATGGAATGACGGGATCATATGGGATTTCCATCTTCAAGGTTTTGGGGATTCTCCATACTATTTTCCATTGGGGTTGCACCAATTTGCACTCCCATCAACAGTGTAAAAGTGTTCCCTTTTCTTCTCCACATCCTCGCCAGCATTTGTTGTTTCAAGACTTTGGATAATAACCAGTCTTTCGGGTGTAAGGTGATATCTCAATGTTGTTTTAATTTGCATTTCCCTGATGGCCAGCGAGTAGGAACATAATTTCATGTGCTTGTTGGCCGTCTGTATGTCCTCTTTGGAAAAAATGTCTGTCCAGTTCTTTTGTCCATTTTTTTAAACTGCATTGCCTGTTCTTCTGTTATTGAGTTTTGTGAGTTCTTTGTATATTAAAGCCCTTGTCAGAAATATGGAACATAGGTATCTTCTCCCAATTAGCAGGTTTTTTTGTTTTGGGGATGCTTCCTTTTGCTGTGAAGAAGTTTTTTAGTTTGATATAGTCCCACTTGTTTGTTTGTGTTTCCCTTGATGTTGGAGCTGAATTTCCAAAGACCTCTCTACGGCTGGTGTCATGGAATGTCTTTCCCATGTTGTCTTCTAAGAATCTTACGCTGTCTGGTCTTGGGTCAATGCTTGAGTCCACTTTGAGTTAATTTTTGTACATGGTGTCAGAGTGGGCTAGCTTCATTCTTTCACGTGTGGCTATGCAGATTTCCCAGAAACATTTACTGAGGAGCCTTTTTCTTCTTGTTTGCTTTTGGTTCTTTTGTCGTAAATTGACTGACCGCACGTGAGTGACACGTTTCTGGTGATTCCACTCGACTCTACGTATCTGTGTCTGTTATTGTTCCAGTACCACATGGTTTTGGTCACTACTGCTTTGTGGTTATAGTCCAAAATCTGGACATGTGATACCTCCAAAACTTTTTTTCTCTCATAATTGCTTTGGCTGTTGGGTCTTTTATTGTTCCATACAAATTTTTAAGTTTTTGTTCTGTTCCCTTGAACGATGGCTGTGGGACTTTGATGGGGAGGGCATTAAATCTGTATATTGCTTTAGTTAAGATGGCCATTTTAACAATGTTGATTCTTCCCAGCCATGAGCCGGGGATGTCTTTCCACTTCTTTGCATCTTCCTTCTTTAAACAAGAAGTTTCATTTTTCATTGTACAGGTCTTTCACCTCTTGCTACGTATATTCCTAGGTATTTGATTTTTTTTGCTTCTATTGCAAATGCGGTATTTTCTTGATCAAGAAAAATATTCTCGCATATTGTGTATTAAAATTCAATGGATGTTTGTGTGTTGATTTTATAGCGTGACACTTCACTGTATTTGTTGATGAGTTCAAACAGCTTTTTGACAGTTTTTAGGGTTTTCAACAATATATAATCGTGTCATCTGCTAATAGTGTTAAGTTTTACTTTCTCCCTTCCAATTTTAATTTCTTCTTTTCTTGCCTAATTGCTTTGGCTAAGACCTCCAATACAAGGTTAAATAGCAGTGGTGACACTAGGCAAGGTCTCGCCTTGTTCCTGACCTAAGAGAGTGCTTTCAGCTTTTCACTGTTGAGTATGAGGTTGGCTGTGGATCTGTCATCTACGGCTTTTAAAATGATGAGGTATGTGCCTTCTATCCCATTTTACACAGGGTCCTTAATAACTTCTGATCGATTGCTTAGTAAAATCTTCTTCTGGCTACATCAGGTTAAAGAGCTTTTGATGTGTTTTGAGAATTTCTTCCTCTGTCCTGGTTCATCAAGATTAGTTTCCTAGTTTCTTCTATTAGCTTTTTAGTTTCATCTTCCACTTTTAACCCTTTCATTCTTTGGAGGCAACTTTTACGTAAGGTGTTACCTGGGGAGCCTGTTTGACTGTGTCTGTGGTCCTTTTGCCTTAGATTCCATTAAGTGATCTGTCCTTTATTCAGTAATCTGTGGGCTGTCATCATTGCATATTAGTTCTTACACACCTGCCCGCCCACGTGAGTGAGCGCTCTTCTCGTCACCACTGGCTATATCCACACAGTTCTCCACAAAACATTATTCTTATTAAAGAAGTAATATACTATTGAGAATATATATTCCCCGGCACAGCTTTTATTTAATGGCTCATGAAAAAGTGGTCTTTTGTGTATTTCTTTATTGAAACAAAACCTGAGCAAATACCATTAGCTATGACATGCTTTTTCTTAACGATAAAAATCTGTACTCCGGCGTTGTTCAGAAAACCTCCCACACAGCACACTTTCTTCAGGTTCCAGCGTGTTGCACCCTCGCTGCTTCCTACGCCTTCCCGACGGCGGCGCTGGCGATGCGCGCTCCGCTTGCCTCTTTGTTAGATTTCACTCGTCTCACTGCGACAGGAAGAACACTCAGCGGCTTGTCTCGTGTGTCTTTTATGAAGATTCTCGAGACATTTATTTATCGTAGTTACAGTCAGTACAACTGTAGAAAGTCTCAGACTGAGAGTGAGTACTGTCTGATTTGATAATTACTGAAAGAAACTGCCCATGTCTTGGATTTTAGTTTTTTCAGGTCATTAGTTCATCTTCCGTGGCGTAACATGGGATAGTCTGCAAGGGGGTGGGTTTCGCTGACCACTCAGTGTCCATGCCTGACTCGCCATCACCCCTTTACTCTCAGCACACGGGGAGAATTCTTCTGTTGAACCCTCGCCCATCATCCAGAAGTAGGCACAGGACCCTGCCCCAGCCAATCGGCCTGTTCTATGCTCCTGGCTCATCCACAGGCAGCAAGTCCAGAGACTCAGTTCTAGGGTTTCAGGAGACAGACTCTCCCTCTGCCCTGAGCTGCTAACCTGAGCTGTAAGCCTGCACCTCCGGGGAAGCCTGCCTGTAGTTCAAGTTCCTCTTTTAGCCTTGCCCACCCTCCATCATGTGAATGAAAACATGTTCTCTTTTTGTTTTTGGCTATTTAAGCAGTTTATGGTCACTTTCAAGTTAAACAAAGTCTGGGGAATCACTTCACCCTGTTCCTTATGCCCAAGGCTGTTTTCCTATTTCTCAGGGTCACCAGTGAAGGCACAGGGCACAGCGGTGTCATCAGACTCTTCTGGGTGGTACTACTGTGGGCACAGCGCCTGGCTGGGCCCGCCCTCCCACGTTCACCAACAGGCACCTCCAGCACCTTGGACTGGTGATTGGACGTCTTCAGTTTCCAGCTGTGTACGGGCCGGCTGAAATCCGCTGCGGGTCATCATTTCAGTGCACACACACATCAAAAACTCAGCTTGGACACCTTAAATACCTAAGACTTCTGCTCAGCAGTCTCACCTCAGTAAAGCTGGAGACGCGGCCCTGCAGTGAGCACCCGTCTCTTACTTCTGCTCTTTGTAGATGTTCTGGCGAGATGGAGGATCTGCCAACCCAGCAACTGTCCGTGGACCTAATCACTGGAGGGCTCTGTTAGCGAAGAGCTAACAGGAATCAGAAGGGAAGCACAGGCCTCCTAACTTGAAAAGATTTCCGAGATGCTGGTCTGGGCCTCTTATGCAGAGCATCCTTATGGTCTCAACAGAAAGCCGATGCTCACGCAAAGTTTCACGGCAAAACCCTTTAGAAAAGCTCTGAACTTTTCTCTTAAAACCAAACATTCGCCTACCCTACAACCAAACAATTCTATCTCGAGTCAAACTCACAAGAACTGCAACGTGTTAACACAAAGACACATAGACAAGCGTTCTCCATAACTCTATTCACAAGAGTCCGAAACCACGAACAACCAAAAGCCACGAATGGGAGAATGGTTTCTGAAGAGTGACATGTCAGGACAACGGACTGCCACAAGTGAGTTAAAGGAATGAACTACTGAACAATGCAATTAACCAACGGGCAGAGGAACTGCCCATTTTTGCAGGGCAGACAGACAGCTGCCAACCGGTCCATGGAGAGGTGCTTACAGCAGAGACTGTTAGGAAAGGCAAGTCCGAACGACGGTGACACCGTCACACGGTAGAACGCCCACTATCAGCAAGATGAGTGGACACGGTGAGCAGATGGAGGAAAGGCCCTGTGCCCTGCTGGAGGGAACTCAACCTGGGCAGCCTTGTGTCGTCAGTGTAGATGCCCTTCAGCAAATGGAAATTTGAGCCCCTGTGTGACCCGGCAATCCCACTTTTGGGCATTTCTGTCCACAGGCAGAGGACAGCTGCACCCCCACGTTCCTGAAGCATCAGCTCCGACACCCAAGATGCAGACAGAACCCAAGAGTCGGTTTCCGGGATGGGTGGAGGGGATGGTGTGCATGTGCCCTGGAGGAGTCGGGCCATAACAAACAGGTCAACCGGCCATGTGTGACCACGTGGTGGACCTTGGGGGCGCTGTGCTCAGTGAAACGAGTCACAGGGAGACAGTGTATGATGCTACCTACACGCGGGACCTCATAGGACTGAACTCAGCGAAGCGGAGAATAGAGCGGCGGGTCCCAGGGCAGCAGGGGGGAGGAAAGGGGAGCAGAGGTCACGGCCCGGAGTTTTGAGTAAGCTCTGGGGACCGAACACATGGCATGGCGTCTGGAGTTAGCACTGTGCTACACGCTGAAAGTTTGTCGGAGAGTAACCTCCAGTGTCCTCGCTGCCAGAAAGAAGTGGGAATCACGTGAGCAATGCAGGTGACCTTTGCAGGATAAAATGTGTCAAACTGACACGCTGCGTACCTCACACACTGTTCCAGTGAAGCTGGGGGAAGTGAATGACTGATAGATTCCATACAAGTAAAGCCTGAAGCCCCAGAAGGTTCTGCTGAGTGGGAGAGGCCGGCTGTGATTTCAGCTGCCTGGAGCCGATCGGCGGTCACAGCCGGGTGACCAGGACGGGCTGGCCTGGTGCCCCAACTTCTAGGAGAGCTGCCCAGGGGAACGGCAGCAGGTGGCAGAGAGGGGCCTCAAACACCGGCTCCCCTTCCTCTTGCCCGCCTGCACCTGCCAGCACCTCTGCCGCTCAGGCCAGCCAGCACGGGAGCCTGGGGTCGCGGACGCGGATGTGGGCACTGCCAGGCCACAGGCTGGTGCCCATGAGGAGAGGCCATGCAGGTCAGCTTCTCGGGCTGCAGACGTGGTGATCAACAGATGTGCAGCCCGAACGATGACAAACCGTTTTCAGAGCAGGCATGTCCCAGTCTTGGGGACACACTTAACTAAAAATCTTACTCGTGACTCATCTGACAGCCACCCTTGGCTGTGTGCCCTGAGTTTCATCTGGCCGCCCTGTCCTCAGCGCTGACCCTGCCCTCTGCCTGGCCCCTCAGCAGGAGGTCTGCCTCTCATCTGGCCTCACCGTGTGTTTGTGAATAGGTGCTCTGGCCTGCACTTTTCTGTAGCCAGAACTTTCCTGATTACAGGGACAGAAACCACCACAAACTAGCTTGACAAAAAGGTGGTTCTTAGCTGGTTACCCAACTGACTGGATCCAACAGCATGCAGCGCCCACGGGGCCATGCTCAGAGCTCCTGGCCTCCCCCAGGTTAGTCTAATGAGCTGCCTCATGATTCTGACACCTGTCCACCCAGCCGAAGGGGAGCAGCTCCTTCCACGGAAAGAGGGGCCCCCAGTTGTCTAAACTGAACCAAGCTGAGCTCTGTTTTAACAAAATTTGGTCTCAAGTTTGTGAGAGTTCAGACCCTGCATGTGATGACACCAGGACAGGTGTGTGTGTGTGTCTGACACACACACACGGGTGTCCTGGTGACCAGCTCTGCCCAGTGCGTTCCCAGCCAGTGCTCTTCAACCCTGACCTCTTCCCAATTCAGTGCCCACCCATGCCATCCATCTCAGTGACTGTCATCAACTGGTCATGGGGCCACACAGGGCGATTAGGTGGTGAAAGTAAAGGGCACCGGACTCAGCTGTGCCCTTTACACGCAGTCAGAACCCGCGGAGACATCAACATCCGGCTGGGCATGGTCTCTCCTTCCCCACGTCAGACTGCCAGCAGGCATTTTACCACCTCGAGGTGCAGGCACCTCTAACATGAATGGACTGTCAGGCGCCCACTGGTCATACTAGGAGGGGTGTCGGGTCCAGGTACAAGGAGGGGCAGCCGTACCAGAGAGAGTCATTCCTAATTTGCAATCCAGCCTGATTAGCTGCCCCCGCTCCCCACTGCACACACATCTCCAACACCCGGGGTTCCCAGAGAAGCAGGGATAAGGCTCAGTGGCCGGGGAGTGGCCTCTGAACCGGCTGTCCTTCTGAATCCCATTCCACCACCAATCAGCACAGTGATAACAGTCAAGTCCCTTTCTGTGCCTCAGTTCCATCTCCTTCCTGTGAGGTGGAAACGGGATGTGAGCCTACAGGAGGGGATTCATGTCTAAGGTAGGCCCTCAGTTTCGCAGCGGTCCCTTCCTATAACTTCTGGGATGGGTATGATTTTCTTCTTTCCTTTTTATCCAGATTTGATGAATGCTTCAAATGTCCCTAGGGTGGAAGCCGAGGTCTCGTCACCGATCCCATCAGCGTGACGAAAGCCCTGAGAGTGGCGCAGGAAAGGAAGCAGGAATGGGGCGGCCCCTGCTCCACAACATGGCCCACATCTGGTCCCTCCAGTCTGCTTAGCCGCATGCCCGTCAAGAACCGGCCCTTTATCGATCCAACCCCGAGCATCGTGGCTAATGGCTCCTGTTTTACCAAGCTAGAATGAGGTGACGAGGCCGGGCAGGTTGGACGGTGGCTCCCTGGCCCTTGTCTGGGGCATGTTGACCCAAAGCACGAGTGACCCACACAGAGGTGGGCGGCTCTGGCTCTTGAGACCAGAATAGCATATTGATTTCTCTACCACTCTCCTATCATTTAATTATAAATGAGCCACGGCCCCTTGCGTGCTCTGGTGCTGCAGCCTTGACTCAGTGACATGAGTGGGAAGACCTATGAGCTGGCGGACACCTGTCATCGGTGTGCACGTGGCCACGGCTTCTTGAGAACTCGAGAGCGGGTGCATTGCCGACGCCCCAACTGAGACCAGCGAGACTCCAGCCCACGTCATCAGGCAGGAGGGCATGAGAAGAGCATTTTACAGGCCAGCTGATGAACAGACCCACCCAGATGAGGGCTATTTCTGCAGGTGTCTGCAGGAGTTTCGGTGAGCCTGTCCTAGAATGGGTCGGGGGGCCCTGGAGCACAGGAGGGGTGGGCCTCACAGGCCCTGGTCTTGCTCCCCAGGCTCTGCTTCTGGGGTCTGTAGACTCAGGCTGAATGATAGTCTGCGCTCCTGAGTCCCAGGGCCCCTCACCTCCATGACCACACAGGCCCTTGCCTCCTAGTCAACCCTTGTCGGCGCTTCTTCTGGACCCCACCTGATGGCAGACAGGCCAACCTGCCTTTGCCCGCTTACTGATCAGTGCACTGGGCCATCACGCCCAGATCAACAGTCTGGAAACAAATGGCAGGACAGGGGACGGGGGAGTGCGGGTTGGGAGGGACTGAGGAGGGTCAGTGCTGGTGGGAGATGGCATCACCTGTCACAACTCTTTGCTCCTGTCTTGCCGAGACGTCACTGTGGTGGAGTCCAGCATTCACATGGTGCTGGGCTTGGCCCAGTGACTGGCCCAGGGACAGAAGCAGTGGACACATGGCACATGGCGGCAGTCTTCACATGAGCTTTCGGGGTTGGCATGGCCTCCAGGGCACCCACCTTCACTGGAGAGGAGAGTCTCCCAGAAAAGCACGAAATGAAGGTGCGGGAAGTAGACGGGCACCAGCCCAGGTCCAAAGCAGGGTCATGGCAGAGGCGCCCCAGGCGTCTGGGTCACTGTCACACGGTGTTTGTGTTGAACCCCGACTGCTGACCTGCGGCAGGAGGAGGGTGGGGTTTGCCCCAGGGGACCCAGACTCAGGCTGTGGGGGCGGAGGGGCCCCCGACAGTGTCAGCATGCATGGGAGATGGGGACGCGCGGGTGTCGGCACCCAGGATACAGAGCAGGCCCTGGGCGAGCTGGAACCCCATCCTTCTGCACAGCTGAGCTCCACAAACCGTGTGGAGCCCCGAAGCCCCCATGGGACGTGTGCTTAGATGCTCTCAGACACCAAGCCCCACAACACAGGCCATGTTGGTTCTGGGCGGCACACAGAATTGAAAGCATAAACCAAGCCTAGGAGGCGCTGGTCCCGACTGTGAGCCGGGCAGCCGGCGGAGAGCTGGGCCCGGGGAGCCCCGAGGGTCATCAGGTTGCTCCTTAAACGGTGGCAAGAGGACAGTCACGTGTGGTGCGCCACTGTCACGGCTTGGTCCTGTGTGGGGGACTCTCTGTAGAGATGCTCTGGGGACAGTGCCATCCCGGAGGGGATGTGACTGCGGAGAGGATGGGGAAAGGGCCTGTGAGGTGTGGGGAGGCCAGGGGGACCGAGTCCTTGGCAGCTTGGAACCCCGGGGAGCCAACTACGACCCTTGTTGAGGTGTGGGTGTTGGTGCCCTGGATCAAAACCATGCGGGAGGGGAGTCCCTGGGTCAGGCTGTCCAGCTGCCTGCAGCCTTGGGCCGGGGGTTGCGGCCTTGCAGTAGCACCAGCATTGCCCCCAGCTGGGCCCAGACAAGTCCTGGGAGGGTCCTCTTGGGCTGAGGCCTTTCTCTGCAGCTGAAGCTGACCCTGACCCTGAGGAGTGGCGGTACGTCCCCATGGAGGACACCCCCCCCAGTGTCCCCACAGGTCACCCGGGGCCAGGGCTCTGCCCTCCTCCGTACAGCAGCTGTCCTCCTCCAGCACGTGGGGGCTCGGCCAAGAATCTGCAGCGGCACTCCAATACTTGGCCCATAAGCGTGACCCTCACCTAGACGCATGCCCGCTAACATGGCGTGACCCCATCATCAGGATGCCTCTACGGGGACACTGGGCCCTTCTGGGGCCCCCACGCATCCCCTAAGATAAGGGCCTCAGCTTACTCAGACCACGTGGTAAGGCTCATGAAGCATAACGCGGGTTACCTTCTATCACCTGCTGCACGCTGGGAGTGACATCCCCACAGTTCAGCACCCAGTCAGGGGCTGGCCGGGGCAACTCAGCACCTCGGCACGTGGAGCAGCCGAAGCAGCCCTGCTCTGGGGCTCTGGGGAGGCCCCCAGGTTGTTGAGACCTGGCTCAGGGGTGCTACTGCAGGGCAGGGGAGCTGGCCACTCGACCTGCACCTGCACCGGGCCCAGAGCCCCCTCTCCCACCCTTCTATGGCTGCACTCCAGAATGCCGAGCAGGACAGGCACCTCGGGATCCCTCCGGCCTCACTGCCTCACCAGCGGCTCCCTCGGCTGGGTCCTGAGGCTGGAAGAACCACCCCCAGGCTGCCTGGAGCCGGGTGATGGGGCTTCCGAGCTCATCTTCCTCCCCGGCTCCCAGTCCCCTGGGCCCAGGACCCGGCACTAAGGGCAGAAGCCAAGTGCACCCCATGGCCAGAGCCTGGTCGCCTTCCTCTGCCATGTGACAGCTTTCCTGGCACATGTCCCTTAGGGGACACCAGCCAGAACCTGATAGACCATGACAGACGCCGCTCCAGTGTCCATGCCACTAGTGACACTCTGTGATCAGGTTCAGGTGAAACGTTGCTCTGACCCCGAGTGACCAGCCAAGCACCAGCGTCCCTGACCTGGCTTCCTTGTCCACACAGCATGGACAGCACTGTCGGACTAAGTGGTGCTGCAAGGTGCCGAGATGGGTGCTGCCCGACCTGCCATCCCTCCAGGCCTGGCTCCCACCGCCCACCAGGTCTGGGTCTCTTACCCAGAAAGAACCTGGTTAGCAAAATGCAATACATATATATAGATATATATATATTTTTTTTTGCAAAATACAAAAATATTAATTTGCAAAACAGTGGGCTCAGTGGAAGACTGTGTGTACCGTATGTGCAGACTAATGGGTGCATCCTTAAAACACAGCCCCGACCCTGCAAGACAAAAATCAAAAACCCGATTCTTAAAAGTGGGCAGAACGCATGAGGCTTTCAGAGAGAATGGTGATGGCGCCCTTTACTGACACAGGCTGGGCCACCCGTCCCAACGGGGTGTCCCAGAGCCCGGGAGGCAGGGACGGCCTGCCCACACCCCTGGGGTTGCATTTATGTCTCTCTAGGATGAGACAGGCATCTCCAGCACGGCTTTCCGATCACCAACTGTCTGGACTGGATGTGGGAAGTAGGACAGAGAGCCCCAAGCTCCCCGAGGACCCGCTGCTGCACTGGGGCCACTTCACAGATGGCGGGGCGGTCACTCTGAAAGCCGCACCTTCACACGGTGGGAACATGATGCTCATCGACTGTTTAGTTTGCTGTTCTGAGAAAAAAAAAAAAGGCAATCTGTCCGTGTCATCGTCCATCCTGATAAAGGAGACATCGTGACGCCCACTTACTGGACAAAGAGCAGGTAGGGCGTCCCTAATGCTAACACTCGCATCTCCGAGAAGTTGGTGTGTGGGTCATTTACAGTTTCTTTTGCTTTTTAACACTTCCCAGTTTCCATAAAATAGTATTGGAATCACACTTTTCTTTTAAAAACGGAAAGAGCTGTGATTACCTGTGGGGAGTAATATTGGAGAGGTGATGAGAAACTCCGTTTTAATAAACTTTTCAAAATTGGCAACAGAGCTGGGCTTTCCAGTTTCTCTGGAATCTTCCAGATACGCAAGCAGGCAGTCTGAGGGGCTCGTCACCAGGGTCCCGATGGGTGACGCGGCCTCCGCCTGTCTTCACCGACAGACGCGCAGAGCTTAGAGTATTCTCTCCTCGGTCTCTGGATGTAGCCACTGAAAACATTCACGCAAATATCTTCATTAGTAAAATCAGGCAATTAACCTGAAATATGTGCTAAATGAAGCAGCCAAATTGTTGCATATTTTCCCAGCTCTTAATTATAATTCTGGTAATCAATTTTTCTGATTACTGAAAAGAAAAAAAATTCTTCGGCGTGCGCCTGATCTGAGGATGAGCTGGAAGGTAAGACAAAACCCCCAAGCTGTTTTAGCAGAAGGCCGTTAACCTTTGCTGTGTTTCTGTTCCTCTCGGCATTTCCTGCTGATGCTCTTGCCGGAGATGATTGGATTTTAGCAAGAGCTTCTGGGATGATGCTGGGTGCTTCCTGAACACACGCTGTGCCGGTGCCATGTCCTGAAAGGTTACCAGCACTTCTGTTATCATCTTCCCGCGTTTCTTCCTTAAACTGCTCTGACTGCAGTGGGGAAACATCCCTAAGTGAAAACTGACAGCCACCTCGCACCTACGATTCTGGGGGAGCAGACAGGGTCCCTCACACCTCCATGCTCTTTGACCCTATTCCAGTGACTGAGCAGCTGTGAGGGGCTCTGAAGGCGGAGGAATCACACAGCCCCGTGTCTCGTCAAGGGCCCTGGAGGGCTCTGCGGTTTCTCTCTGGAGAACGGGAGGAAGAATGAGCCCACAATCCACACAGTCCAGCGAGGACTGAGACAAGCGGGGCAAAGTCTCCAGTATACATAAGGGAGGAGATGTATTTGCCAGCATTTAAGCTGAAAACCTTTTAACGTTTTCCACGTAACAGGGTCTCCTTGAAACCACATGTCCTCGGGCTGAACAGGAGTGTATGACCCTGGGATAGACCAGAATGTGGTGGGTACTGCTGCATCTTGGCAAGATTCTGGTTTTGACCATTTGACTTACAGTCCCTTCCAAGACGTGGAAGTTCAATGTGCAGACACAGCAGAGTGGGAAGGACAGCACGCGGCAGGTGGGAGCCCATGGCAGGGTCTGGATGCAGGCTGCACCTGCACCGCAGAGATGGAGCCAATACCTGGGCAGGTTTCTAGACCCAGAACCATCCAGGACAGAGATCTCTGCCAGGTGGAGGTAAAGCGTCCTGAGTAAGGCCCTCCTTCTGAGCCGCACACATACTCCTCTGGCTGCTACCTGGGGAAGGACCCCTCCAACGACTTCGCAGGTGTGTGGGGAGAACAGGAGATGGAGCAGAGGGAAGAGCAGACCCTCATGAGGGAGCTCTGAGGAAGCGGGGGACTGGGGGGCCTTGGCCCTGACCCAGTCCAGGTCTGGAAGGGGCTGCGTGGGTGCAGGCTGGCCACACCAGGGTGAAGCAGTGATGCAGGACAAGTGCCTGGCAGGACAGATGGCTCCGCAAGTGGGAACTGATGAGGGCACAAGGTACAGCGAGGGGCAGTGCAGGGCCGAGAGGACAGGAGCAGGGAGCCCAGAACTTGGCCTGACTGACAGGCTGGGGAGGGAGCAGATGGTCAGACTGCCAAAGCACCAGGATGTGGGGAGGGGACTCGGAATGACAGTGACCGCCAGCTTCACCTCATCCCTCCCTTTGTGCAGGGGTGTGTGAGTGGGTGTGGTGTGTATATGTGTGGGGTGTGGTGTGTGTGTACGTGTCTGAAAAATACTGCTAATCAATAGCACTTGTAATGATAGATGTAAAGTCTCTGATAAAATGTTACCAATCGGCATAAAACAACTCATTGGAGAAAAGGCACCCAGACCAAATAGGCTTTGTTCTTAATTTACCACTAAATAAGAAGGCGCTTCCAAGCATTCATAATTGAACCAGAACATCTTAAAAGTGATGTGATGCGTGTCTCCAGAGACTGGAAAACCCGTGGTCAGCGGGAGCTCTCCTGACCACGAGGCCACCCACGTGTGCAGTTCAAATCCCAGGTCTGGGGGAAGGGCGAGCAGGCTGCAGGCACCGGCCAGGGCTCGTAGGCCGGTCCTGACCAGGGGCGAAAGTCTGCCCACCTCTCAGGCCCTTGTCCCCCTCAGGCCCCACTGTACTTGGGCCGCAGGGCCTCTGTGTTTCTGGTCCTGCCCGTGACACCCTACCTAGGTGGCCTGCCATGTCTCTGGATCGCAGCCCTCTCCATCTCCCCTCCCGCGTCTCCCCCACCGCCTCCCACGCACTGTCCTGATGTGTTTAATTGTTGTCCGTCAGCTGCCACCATCCGAGGGCCACGCGCTGTGGGCCGCCTTCCGTCCCAGCTGACTTTCAGGGCCCGGAGGCACCAGGCACAGTGACAACTCACAGCGGGCACGAGAACGCCAGCCGGGGCGGCCAAAGGGCAGTCCTGTGGGAGAGGCAGGAAGGGCTGCAGAGTCTCCACTTCAAAGCCTTTGTTTAGGCATCTGCTTGCTTGCGTTTAAAGCATTTATTTTTGAAAAGGAGGTGAGTGGTGTGAAACTGGAAAGGGACCTAAGCCTCACATGCATGTGGAAACAGCAAGCCCCTCTCTGTGGGGTGCCCCCGCCAGGGCCAAAGCGGGCACCGAGAGGTGACTCGCTGGCCATTTAGACTTGGTTTCTCCTTCCTAAGCAAGGCTGGGCTGTCCCTACAGGCGGGAGAGCAGTCAGTGTTGGTATTTTCAGAGGACTGTCCATGAAGAGCCCTGCCCATTTTCTTATCCACGTAGCAGTCTCCTTATTCACAGGAGAGCTTCGCACATGGAAGGAATCAGAATTGGTGCAGCAGTTTATTTTTCCTGGAAAACATTTCCACCTCCTTCTACAGCTTCTACATGCTGCTCGTCAGAGTCACCCAAATTCCCCTGCGCGTCCTGGCTTTTGGGTCTGTGGACACATGCGTTACAGGCTGACTTGGACTGTGTAGCGCCCTCAACAGGACAGGAGTTAAGCTGCAATTTACCTGGAGCCCGGTAACACCAAGACCATGTGGCTCAGGCACCTTCAGTGGTTTCTGGGGGAGACAGCACCCCTACGGAGTGCTGTGCAATACCCCTCTGCACACAAGCAGAGGCTGAGGGGTCAGGCTGTGTCTGGACACTGCATTTGACACAGAGGAGAGCTCAGAATTGCAGCCCAGCAGCAGGTACTCAGCATGCAGTGCTCTGGAATTTCTCTCAGTGGGAGTCAGAGAAATCTAAACAGCAGCTGAGCAGATACCCTCTGAGTCTACCCTCTCTGAAGCCCTGGTCTGCCTCCCCACTCAGCTCGCTCCCTGGTCCTCGGACACCCCGCTCCCTCCCTCCTCCCCCTCCCCTTCTCTCTGCTCCCCTTCTCTCAGCAGCCACAACCCTTCATTTGTGGGTCGCCGCCAAAACCCTTGTCTGCTCTGTGCCTTTAGAGCCCAATGCTCTGAGGGACAGTCTGACTTAGAGAGCCCACCCCTCAGCAAGAAAAAGGCAAACGGCCCACTCACAAATGGCAGATGACCCGAGCAGACACCTCCAAAGAACACTCACAGATGTCCAGACTCCGGGAAACATGCTCTCCATCGCTCACCATCAGGGAAATTCGAGTGAAAACTGCAGTGAGATATTACCTCACTGAGAATGGCTAAAGGTGCTGAAGGGCTATGGGCAAAAAGGACCCCCCGACACTGCGGGTGGGAGTGTAAACTGGTGCGAGCTCCTTGAGAAGCAGTGTGGAGATTCCGCACTTTGATCGAGCAACCTACTGCTGGGCATAGACCCAGAAAATCTCTAACCAGAAAAAAAAGCTGCACCCCACATTCACAGAGCAGAGTTCCCAAGAGCCAAGACATGGAAACAACCCGCACGCGCATCAGCAGATGACGGCCAGACGAACCGAGTTCTAGATACTAATGGAATTCTGTGCAGCTGCTAAGAAGATTGTGCCCTTTGCAACCATCTGGATGGAACTAGAAGGAATCATGTTAAGTGAAGTAAATCAGAAGGAAGCAGAGAAATGCACAAGGAAACAGATAAAGCCCAGAAAGCACTCTCAGCACAGGGTGGGGCTGCCAGTGGGGCGGGGGAGGAAAGTGGGGAACGATGGTGTGAGGGGCGCCGGGACGCCGCGTGGCTGTGGTGTGAAACACAGACTGAGATGCAGCTGCAATACCCTAAAATGAATGCAGCACTGTGAACAAAAGAAACAAAATTACTATTAAAAAAACTAGGGAAAAATGAGTTATTAGTTTTTGAAAAATAATGACTTCACGGGTTTCATAAAATTGTACATTGTTATGCTTTAAAAATTGAATAAAGTATAAAAGTGTAAAGAATGATGGAAAGAAAAAAACACCCCTCGATACCCTGCTCCCCTAAAGAATCACTGCTGTCAGTATTTGGTCTCTGTCCTATGGGTAAAAAATCCAATACCATAATATTTTTTTTTGGAAACAGGGAATTTTAATCTGCATATTTTTTAATGAGAAAGTATTTGATTTTAGATTTAACAATAAAATAATCTGAAGTTGAACTGAAGAAATTCAGCCTTTGGAGACACACACAGAAGAAAAATAAGCTCCGTGTTCCTCACGTTCGAGAAAAGGGTTACAAAGACCACAGATACTGAGGTCATGAACTTTTTCTTAGACTCTTATGTTTTCATCGCAATTATATTTATTGACTCTCTGGCAGGAAAAATGAGAAAACTGGTCCATTTATCTTTCCTCCCTACTCCCCTCACCAGCCCCAGAAAATCGTTTTAAAAAAGAAAACTAGGTTTTACAGCAGCTGATTAACCAATGTTCGTGCTATATAAATCCTCTAAACTTAGCTATTGGCTGAATTTAAAATATTGAAAATCCAGGGAATAAAGCAAATTAGGTAATTATAATAGCGATACTTGAATTAATTAATCTGTTTTGTCTTCTCAGCTCTGTCTGAAAGCTGAGATCTGAGAAGACAGGAACACAATTCAATGGTTTTGAAGATTTTTTGCCTTCGGGTTTAGCCTCAGGAGTAAGAAAAGCTTAACACAAGTGGAAAATTAAGATTTCTGTTCTACACAATGAAGACAGACTGCAGAATTCCACAGAGTCGCAGTTATCGCTGGGGGTCCCGCGTGGACTTTCATCTGTGGCTGAGGGAAGGGGAGCACCAACCTCCTAATAACCAAGATAACCAGTCTGAGCGTCATTTCCTGAAGTGGATTAATGGATGGCTTGGTTTCTAAAGCAGTCGGGGGACCTGGGTCTGAAATGTGGACGTTCTTTCACAACGCGGAGAAAAGACATGACAAGTTGTTCTAATGCGATTAGAAGATTATGTCCGATCGCATTTTGGTCTAAGCACAGTGTCTATGAAATTGGCTAAGATCCCCCTACTCTGTGAAATTAATAAAAAAGGGGCTGTGTCCCTCCTGCTTCTCTTCCTCCCTCCCTCCATCAGCTCCTCTCCTTGTGCATCATTCACTCGCCCAGGAAAAGAGCTGTGAGCACACACAGTGCCAGCCTCGCGCAGGCCTGGGCAACAGGGGCCCGTGTCACCGCGCGTGTGCAGACAACAAGCACCCCGCACTCAGGACTGACAGGCACTTATAGGCAACAGAACCACTTACCAGTGAGGATCCAGGCCTGGCTGAAGTCCTCCCGCTGGCCCCACTGGCCGGGCTCAGCGGCTGGTGCTGGTGCGGGGCACTGCGCTCACCTGGGAGGCAGGAGCTCCCACGGAGGAGACGGGCAGAGCCACGCAGCGTCTGCGGGTGGTTCTCCCTGTGCTTCTGCAGCAGGAACTGGTGGACGCAAGCCCCGGCGGCCAGGCGCACTGGGAGACCAGGGCCAGCTCCGCAGAAGCACGCGGTCAGGGCACGCACGCGGGACGGGCGTGTGGGCCACAGCCGGCAGCCCCGCACAGCGAGCAGACGCCAACCGCCCTGCTGCAGCTCCCCGTCCACACAGGCTCGACTAGCGGCTGTGCGGTCACAGGCACTGAGACCTCCGCACAACGCGCTACCACTGCTCTAGCCCTGGTGCCAGGTAAGCTCCTCCACCCACACGACGACCTCTGACACACACTGGAGGGGCCCCACTTTAAATGCCGACTAGAAACAGGAGCACAAAGAGGCGGCAACACTCTGGGGTCTAGAGAAGATTGATGCTGAATAAGCGAGGCATGTGTGAAAGTCAGGGCGTCTGCACCCAAGCTGACTCCCCTCATTTTCTGAGGTTGGGAACGTTTCCAGTGTAACAGAACACAGCTGTGCTGCGTAGAAGACGGCTGGTGCCTGATGCCACCAGCATGTGTGGGGGACTGTCCTACTGGGGGGTTATTGCAGGGCTTCTCCGCGCAGGGAGGCTCAAACTCCCCGACAGGACAGCAGGGAAGGGGGAGGCAGCGGGGAGGACAGGCTCCCTGAGCAGGGCCTGGCCAGCGGAGGCAGAATTCTGTTCGCGATCACCTCTGTGGACGCTGGAGAGCAATCCAGACCAGTCACAGCTGCCTTGCAGGGCAGCCTTTAAGGGGCCTCATCAGACCACCAGCAATATTTGCCTTTTTCAGGAAAATCTCTCCAGATGCTGAAAACGAGTTGTGCTGTTAAGCACACAATGAAGAAAGGAAAGTGTCTTCAACAAACAGTGCTGGGAAATCTGGACAGCCACGTGCCGAAGAATGAAGCTGGACACTCTCCACCATTCACAACAACCAACTCAAAATGACTAGGGACTTGGATATAAATAAGACCAGAAACCACAGAATTCTTGAAAGACAACATAGGCGAGACATCCCATGACAACAGCCTTAGAGAGGCCTTTAGGGACTCAACTCCAGTATCAAGAGAAACAAAGAGAAAAATAAAAAAACTGGGGCTACATTGAACTAAAGAGTTTCTTCACAGCAAAAGAAAACATTACCAGAACAAAAAGACAACCTACTAACTGGAAGAAGATACCTGTGTTCCATTTTTCTGACAAGGGCTTAATATCCAAAAATAAAAAGAACTCAAAAAACTCAGCAGCAGAAAAACAGGCAATCCAAACAAGAAATGGGAATCAGAGAGACATTTTTCCAAAGAGGATATACAGATGGCCAACAGGCACATGAAAAGATGTTCCTATTTGCTAGTTACCAGAGAAATGCAAATCAAAACAACAATGAGAAATCACCTTACATCTCAGAGACTGGCTATTAACTAAAAGTCTGAAAACAACAAATGCTGGCGAGGATGTGGAGAAGAAAAGGGAACACTTTTACACTGTTGATGGGAGTGCAAATTGGTGCAACCCCAATGGAAAATAGTATGGAGAATCCCCAAAACCTTGAAGATGGAAATCCCTTATGATCCCGTCATTCCACTTCTGGGCATCCACCCAAAAGATAGAAAAGCACCATCCGCAGAGATGTTTTCACTCCCATGTTTATTGCCGCCCTATTCACAACAGCTAAGAACTGGAAACCAGCTAAGTGCCCAACATCAGATGATGGATCAAGAAGATGTGGTCCATATACACAGTGGAACACACACAGCCCTTAGAAGAGATGAAACCCTGTCATCTGAATCAACATGGATGGATCTAGAGGGGATGATACTCAGTGAAACAAGTCAAAAGAAGAAAGATGCAGACTAGATGCCTTCACTAATAGGTGGAATGTGAATAGAAAAAATGAAGGAACAGATGGAACAAAATCAACCCTTGGACACTTGGAACAGAACTGAGGTGACCAAGAGGGAATGGGATGGGGGTGGGGGAGTGGTGGCGGAGCCCACTGGACAATGGGGAAGAATTCTTGTGATTTGGCAGAGGGCAGGGTGTCTTGATATATATCTGAGGAATGGGGAAACTGCACATATGGGGCTAACTACACATATAAGTCTAATCTGTAAAAATAAACAAAGTTACTGTGATAAAATACTAAACAAAAAACTCCTTGGCTGAAATTCAAAAGGCAGATGCCAAATGGGAAAAAATAATATTACGCGTATTGGTTCAATCATTTTACTCATTCATCTGTGGAGTACTGACTAAATTCTACAGTCCAGGCCCTTTCTAAGACCCTGCCTAAAATACAAACAAGCAGAAAACTAGTTTGAGTGACATCATCTAACTGGAGTCCCAACGTGATCCGTTTTTACCACACTTTCCCAACAAGTGTTGATCAGTTCTGATCAGTCCGGCCCTTTCTTTCTGAAGGCACAGTTATAAATCTTGAGGGATTTTTGTGACTTATATTTTCTCCAAATGCAACCGATCCTACTAGCAACACCTCTGTTATTGTCTCTGCACATGGGTTTTTCTCTAGTCTAATACCTAGAAAAAAGCTGTGGCATCTACACATTTTAATAGCGAGGGTCACAATGACTTCCAACGGGAGTCACCAGTGTGCAGCCCCTCAGGGTGCCAACACTCATACCATCATTAGTTTCTGACAACCTGAAAAGCACCCCCAACGAACGAATACAGTAAAAATAACGAAAACGCTAATTATTGCGCTAGTTTGAATCTAAATAGTCCTAATTTCCAGCGCAGCCCAGACCAGTTTTAAAGTGGCCACATTTACGGTCCCACATTTCTGGAACCATCTGTTTCAGAAACAGCCGTTATTTTTACAAGTGTGTGGGGAGGGGAGAGTGACAGAGCCCCACTCTGGTGTTCACATGTCAGAGCCCAGTGTACGCTTGCGGAGGGGCTGACCGCCAGGTGTGATCACTGGGGAGCCCCTGGGTGGTGACCTAGGTGGCAGGCCACCCTTCCTTCTGAGCAGCGCAGGCGGGACAAGGCTCTACTCATCGCCTTCATCGACACAGGACGACGGGCAGCGGGCAACGCCATGTTGACAAATGCAGGCTTTGTCATTTCAGAAGATGTTTAGGATAAGAATGACTCAACAGCACACGCAGACATGAAACCATATGAAATCCAAAGTGGACTTCTGTCTGGAGTGGCTTTAATAAAAGCCATTATGCTTCCCTTTATACCCAGGCATGCATATGCTAAATCTAACCAAGAGGAAGTCTGAAGTGGCAGTTTTATTAAACTGGAATTGACTGACTACAGCGTTATTTTATTTTCCTCCGACAATGACTCCAAATTGGGCTGAACTGATGCTAAGTGCTCAGGACTAGGACACAGGTGAAGTGACTGGTGGGAAGGGAAAATACCCCCACTGCAATGGGTCCTGAGTCTTAGGAATCTTGTTACTAATGAGAATGTGAGCACCCCTTCTCTGAAGGCTTATAATTATAGAGTAGGGTTTTCGGGGTGTTTTGGGTTGTAATTACTAGGAAACTGAATTTAGGAAAAGAACCACGTAATAGTTAATCCATGTAAAGAATTAATCTTTTTGCACCAAGTTATCCAATCCATCAAAAAGCTCTACTGAGTCTAGCTCTCAAATACACATCGGATTTTCCAGTTCTCTCAGCGTTCACAGCTAGTCAAAGGCACCTCGGCTCTGGTCTGACCACTGCAGGAGCCCCCGAGGGTGGATGGGGCCCCAGTAGAGGATGGGCCCCCGAGGGGCGGATGTGGTTTGGTGTGATCCCTCCTTGTTGAGAAAGAACACCCAAGAACTCCAGGCACAGCGAGCCCACAATGCAAGGATGGACCAGGGTGCATCTGTGCCTATTGGGTGGCCCCAGGCGCCTTGCAGTGAAGGATTAAGAGTGGACACATCAGTCACGAGGGGGAATTCTTCCCAAAGGGTATTCCTAGAAGCGTTGCTAACTCCTCCCTTCAGATCCTGCTGTCCCTGGTGTGGCCTGGAGGGAGGCCCCATCCTGCCACCAGCTCCAGGACAAGGCCAGCAGGCTGGGCTGGAGAGAGGCCAGAGCCCCTCCATTCAAGGGAACTGGCTGAGGCGGACGGAGCACCAGGCTGGTCCTTCCTCGGTGCTCTGTGAGAGGACTCAGGACCATCCTTGCTGGTTTCCCATGTCGTCAGGAGGGCCCCAGATGCTGATGGCACCCAGGCCTGCTCCATCCTAGAACCAGAGGGCTGGTCACACTCACACAAATCCTACCGTGCTTTTCCGTTTCCACCTCACAATGGCATCCTGTGTCTCTTAGCAGAGACCTGACAGGGTCCTTGCCACCCCTCCCCTGCAAAGTGCTCCAGAAGCCCCAGCCCCATGACGACTCCCTCGACCATCCTCGCGCCGTCCTCTGGTCACCTGTCAGCTCCTGACGCTCCATCATCCTGTCGTCGGGCACCACAGCTCCCTAGCTTCCTGCAGCTGCAGCCAGTGTCTCCTGCTTTCCTTGTTCTGATGCCCCCACACTGCCAGGATGGGTCGGGGTTCTGCAGAACCTTTCCCCACTGGACCTTGTTTCTGCTGTTCTCACAGGCTGTGCTTATGCATTTCTGAGACACAGACGTTCAGATGGGAAGCACCCTTTCCATCCTGGTCTCGGGGCCCACCACACACACACGGTTTATTCCTCCTAAGGAGGCCCTGACCGCCAGCGGCGGTGCTAGGCCGGGGTCCCGTGTCTAGTTACACCTGTCACCCAGTACTGAGTGGCAAACACAGGCAGGTCCCCGCACAGGGCTGAGGGCCTCCTGGGCCCTCTTTACCAAAGGGCCTCAGGGGACCCCTTAGGCTGCACTGGGACAGGGCAAGGGCAGCTCCACTGAGCTCCACTTCTGTGTTGGAAGAAAATCCTAAAAAACTATTTTGCACTATTGGTTTTCTAATTATTGGACTAACAGCCTAGATTTAAATGAAAATTCAAAAATAAAATGGACAATACACCACTTGTTCCAGTAGCAGCTTTCAGGCCACGGGGCAGGGATTCCGGTCTGAGCGCGTCCCTCAGTCGGACATCTGCTGGCACCTCTCAGAAACGCCAGTCACTGCCAGGAGCCATAGGTCCTGTCCCTGACAATCCCAGCAGGTCCCAGGCAACTGCCAGCGTCAACCACCAGATACTGGAGCAGTGCATCCAGGCTCCATGCCCTCCCGTCACATGCAGTCACACCGTTATGACTGTGCCTGGCAGATTCCTGACCTGCATGTTACTGCAAGTCTTTAGGATGGCCCTCGCTTCCACGGGATGCACCTGTCCCCTTATAATGGCTCACTCTATGTGGCCATGGTGGCCTCTGTGACATTCACCCTGAAGCATCTTCAGAGACCCTGGCTAGCTGGTGGCTTAAGAGGACATGGGCATCACTGGCTGGTGTGTGGAGGACAGCCAGACAGTCTGAGGGCTGGGGCTGGGGGTCCAGAATGCAGGCCACCAGGCCGCCGCACTCTCCTGCCTTGGTAAAGCACATTACAAGGCATCTTAGAAGTGCCTCTCCTTGGAGGGAGTGGGCCACTCCCAGGGAAAAGGAGGAAAATGCCCCTCTGTGTTTGTGGGGGAGGCCTCACTGCCCACCTGAATGGAGACTCTGGCATTTGCCCAGCAAAGCAACTGAAATGATGCGATCAGTTCTCTGACACACAGAGGCTCTGGCAAGGACATGAGAGCTGCTATTTTTTGCTTATGTAAAGAAATTGAAGCATGGTTTCACACAAACAAGATTTGCTGATCTCTAATGCATTCTGGAGTGTTTATTCACCGCCTTTTGAAAAATTACAATTTCTGTTTATACAAAAGATTTCCCTCTCATAATCTATTTATAGCTGACATTGCAAAAATCACTTTATAATGCAAATCAAAGAAGGAGAAATGGAAAGTGAGGGGAAAGGGCAGAAGGGGTGAGGAGGGTTGGAGGGGTGGGGGAAGAGCATGTTGTCCATTTTATGCAAGACCCTCCCTGGTACCTTTGGTACCTACCCAGCATCTGCTTCCCACTCTCTTTCCTAAGCATTCCGATTTCATCCCAGCATCAACCCCATCTCCAGGCAGGCGCTCTACACAGACGCCCTTCCTACCCCCGCTCTAACGTGCATGTCACCATCCAAGGGCAGTAGACTGCACACATAAACTTGGGCTCAAGTCCCAGTTTCTCCACTGATGAACTGAACAACGCTGACCACGCAACCTAGCGTTTCTGGGTCAAGTGTTTAATAACCAAACCCATTCACAACGCTGTGGGAGGACTGAGTTAGGGCTGCAAAACCTTTAGGATGACGCCTGGCAGTGTTTTGTTAAATGAACGCGCCAGCGCGCCCGGGGGCTCCAGGGCTAAGCCCGTTCCTGGGGAGCAGCCCCCACACAGCCCGAGGACCCGGCTTCGCAGCGGGGGTTGGGGGGCAACCGAAACGCACAGCCAAGTGAATGGAAGGCTTCCTGCTCTGCCTTGCTGGCTGCTGCCTGCCTCGAAAACAGACAAACACCATTTAAAAATGAGTAAGCCAAGCTCCTCTTGACCAGTATTAGTGCAGGAAAGGGCACAGAGCGGGGCCTTCAGCCTCCAGATTCCCGTATGTGAGAAAAATCCCCCCATTCCGCCTGCCCGAGCCCTTCCCACTGAAGTCACGTCATGTCACCCCGCCACGCGCGCGCGACGACGCGACGAACGCACAGCGGCACCTCGCCCACGACGACGGCCTGCAGAGGCCACACGACGGTCCACGGGAGGCTGCCTTCTCCGCTCCGTCTCTGGGCCCAGGCCGGGCTCCCGACGCCGAGGCCCCGAATGAAACAGCCGGCCCTCCCTGCCCGGCAGGCCGCCCCCGAGGAGGCCCCGGGGCCCCCACCCTCCGCAGCCCCGACTTCGGCGGCAGAGGACGGGCCACCGGGCAGAGGGAAGGGGCCTGTGCGCTTACGGCGGCCGAGGGGCTGCTCCTGTCCGCTGGGCTCCCGGGACGTGTCAGCGCCGCCCGTCTGCACGCGGGTGGCACAGTCACCTCCGCACGAGCCAGCGACGTGTGGCCCGCGCGCGCTCAGCCCACTCCTGTGGGCCGCCCACGTCACGTCACGTGCCCACGCATGGACGTACCTCCAACTCACTCTCATTGGCCAAGGATGTAATGTGGTCCAGCCCCTTGTGCGTGGAAATACCTTAAGCTCTCTCCCATTGGTCAAGCACTTAAGTGGTCCACTCCGCGTATGGAACTACTCTGCGCTCACTCCCATTGGTCAGGTGCTTCACGTGGTCCCGCCTGCACGTGGAAATACCCTGCGCTCACTCCCATTGGTCAAGCACATCACACGCCCGGCCCATGTTAAGAACGAGGGAAGAGCCGCCTCACCGTGAGTCCCAGTCCGGTGCGAGTCACCCGGACCCCTCCGGAGCAGGAGCAGGTTGAGGAACCCAGTGCTAACCGGTTCCACCGCCCTAGTTCCACCTGTTTGTGGTGACTGGACTGGGCTGCCCTTCCGCTGTGGTGCTCAACCCGCCGCCAGGCTGCACCAGGGCAGAGGCGAGCCTACCAGATTGGCCTTTCAGTGCCCTGGTCATCCCGGGGACCCGGTCCTTACATCTAGTGAGCCCCTGCCCCTGCAGCTTGTGAGAAACCACCTTTTATGTTGCCGGGTTGAACAGAAAAACAAAAACAAATTGATTTCAGAGGCGATGCAGGAATATGCCCACTTAAAAGGCTAACAATAAATGCTGAGAAAGCGGTCACCATTAACTTATATGGAAAAATTCTGGAGCTTTCCCAGAACACAGATCACCTACCAAACCATGTAGAAAGCTCTGCTTTCACATAGAGGAGCAGCCTTAGTCTGCAAAGACCTGTTTTCCAAATGAGGTCACACCTGGAGCCGGGGTCAGGACTTCAGTGCACATTTTGGGGGCCCTTCTGTAGTGCCCTTCCCAGGACCCCAACCATTGCCATTTCAGTAAGCGCCCACTTGACATAACTGCCGGTGCCTGCATCTCTGCCTGAGAGCTGCTTTTTGCCACTGGGACATATGTTGTCTTCTGTGCCGGTGAATTAAACCCCTTTAGTCCCACCTCCTCTATCCTGGGGTTGCTCATCCAGTAGCTGACAGAAGTCGGTGTACACATATTCCAGCCCCCTTCTTCCTTTGGGGGGCAACGCTGGGGTGTGCCCTAGACTGTCTCCAGGGGCCAAGCCCAGGTGCCCATAGCGCTGGCTGGACAGCCCAGTCTATTAGCTGCTGTCTCTGTCTCCTCCTCCAGTTCCCTCAACTCTGGGAGTTGACGACAATAGACAATAGACACTTCA
Source organism: Solenodon paradoxus (assembly GCA_004363575.1). NCBI lineage: Eukaryota > Metazoa > Chordata > Mammalia > Eulipotyphla > Solenodontidae > Solenodon > Solenodon paradoxus. Next base: position 164,392 of record RJWH01002774.1, on the reverse strand, counting down.
TTGTCCTTTCCCTGGGACAGGGAGGACAGAGGTGGCGGGTGTGTAGGACCAAACAAACACAGCAAGCATTTTCTTAGGCTGACAACAGGTTCTGCTCCAGCCTTTGTGCAGAAACATGCTGTAAAGAGCGCGCCTGGGATTGGGTAACTCATGTGGGACTAACTAGCTGTGTTGTTGGGCAAATCACCTAACCTCTCTGTGCCTCCTTCCCTCCCACACCCCGACCCCCCACTCCCTTTAGAGTAGTGATGGGAGACCAGATGACTAACCCATTCAACCTGTTGTGGCTCTGGGCTCTAAATCTGCAGTCTGCCTCTCCCCACCCAACCTTCAACAGCTTCCTTGCCTGGTTCATCTAGATATGATAAAGTGTTTTGCTTATTAATGTTTCCGAGGCAGAGAAGGCAGAGAAACCGGGATTTGTCTCTGAGAGGCAAGCTCATGTTTTTTGTATGAGTTCAAGAAAACATGACATGGTAAGAGTAGAAAGCTTTATTATTGAAAAAATGGTTTTCTTTATCCTATTTGTAAGTGACATTTTCTGGTATTTGACAACAAGATAAAGCAGGATGTGGACTGACATTGGAGTAAATGCCAGCTCTGCATCGTCCTACCTTGATGTTGGGCGACTTTAGTCCCTCATTGGACAGATTCACATTTGTGGGTATGTGCTCAGAAATGCTGGGATGTTGGAGTGTCAAGAGTATGACAGACAGTTCCTGCCTTTGTGGCGTTTACATACTAGTGAGAACACACCACTCAGATAATCACACAGGGGTGCGTGTGTCCCATGATAGGAGCTCTGAACAGTAAAGACAGGGAGATGTGAAAGTGATAAACAAGGATAAACAAGGTCTGCAGGATCTGAAAGGGTCTCCTGAGGATGAGATATTTGAGCTGAGATGTAAGTATGTACTAAGTATGTGTAGCTATTAGCTAAGGAAGAGGTACAGTGGAAAGAATAGAATTTTCAGTAAAAGAAATAGCCAGTGCAAAGGCCCTGGGGTGGAAGGGAGACAGCCCAGCCCAGAAATAGATCTGGGATTGTTATTTACTCTTTTCCTTAGGAACAAGGACTGTATAAAAATGCCCATCCCTCCCAGTCATTGTGGCTATTAAATAAAATACAGCACGTGTCTATCAAAAGCTTTCCTTTTCCGGTTTGGAAAAGTCAGGCAGGCTCTGCGGTTCCTCATCATGGGGATTGAGGAGCTGGGGGGCTGTCTGTGGCATGTGGGTCATGTGCCCTCTGCTTTAATCTGTTTATTATCCCTTATCCTAGTCTCCTGTTGAAGGCCACAGCCTAGAAGTATTTCTTGGGTCTTCATTTGCTTTAGCTCTTTAGCTCTGAGAAGCAGGAGTAAATTGTTCAGGCTCCCTGACATACCTTCTTGTGAAGCTGGTCTCCAGTTTGGGGACTTGCCGCGCCTGGTGCCTTGGTTGCCAAAGCTGCTGTCCCCTGCTGGCCACAGCTAGACCTCTGGGGGCAGGACGTTGTGGACACAGCTCTGTCTTTCAATGGGGAAGGGAGGGCCCTCCACTCGGGCTGGATGGTCCATCTATCTCCCGTCCCCTCCTCGCTCCCCTCACACTAAATGGGCACAGAGGTCACACACTAAGCACAGTGCACCCTGACCTTGCAATCCGCACAGCTACCCCTGGGGCAAGCGAGAGAGCTGTGGCTTTACAAGTCCCCTCCTCTTGGCTTCGTGCTCTGCAGTCACCATTCTGGAATGCTGAACAGCTTTTGGAGGAAGGAAACCCCTTTCATTTTGCACCCGGCTTGCCAGTTATGTGGCCAGTCCTGCCATTAGAGTTGGGACTTCAGCCCAAACCTAGTGCCAGAAACCTCAGCCAGGCCCACCAGGCAGGGGGCAGCACTGCTGGCGGGAACTCAGCCTGGGGCCGGCCTGCATTCCCTGCACCGAGCAGGGTGATTCTGTCGTCGTGTATGTGAGCACAACTCTCTGCTCCGGTGGACAGGCTGGCAATGGCAGAGCAGGTACTGAGCTGAGGGGGATATCAGGCACCGCACCTACGGGTGCTCTCTGAAAAGAGTCTTTGAGCTTTGCCATGTTTGAAAATGTCTTCATAAAATGTTGGGAATAATGAACTCTGGATTCTGATTTATGATTTTCAGTTTTTTTAAGCTGCTCTTTGATGACTGGTTACCAGCCTCAGGGCACTTGCTTCCTGCAAACACTTTGTCAGAAGCTACAAATGAATTTTAGACCTAATTTCATTCACAATTTATTGGCTCTGGAAAAATATCTTAATTTATCCAAATCAAATCAACCCTTCTACTAGTTATATTTTTGAAAAAGCCACTGTAAGTGCTAAGCCGGTCACCCAGAGAGAGGCCGACTGAATGACTGAGGTAAGGGACATAAAGGGGGTTCAGGGGTCCTGGGACACAGGGCTGAGCAGCACATCTGGGCAGAGGGCGGGCCAGGTGCAGAAGCGGCTTGGACACTAAGCCTGTCCCATGATGTGAGACGCTCTAAGGAGACGGCGGAGAGGCATGGACAAACCACTCCCGGGCCGGGGTGGCTGACACACTGACAGAGGCCTCCTGGGCGTCAACTAGAGAAGTGTGTGGCTGTGTCCCCGGGAAGACAGCGACCCCACTGAGCCAATCAGAGCATCTGGGTCCGCTGGGGAAAGTGAGGTACCGCATTATGGGTTGAACTGTCCTCCCCAAATTGAAGTCTTAACTCCCCTGCCCCCGCTTCCGGGTATCTGTGAATGTGACTTTGTGGGGAATAGGTGTGACTGGTTCCCCAGCAGGCTGGGCTGGACAGGGGTGAGTCGGACTCCAGGGACTGTGTTCCTGAGAGGAAGGGCGGGGGCACAGACAGAGGGCAGAGCAGTGGGAAAAGGGGAACAGGCACCCAGCGGGCATCATCGGGGCGCAGATGTGATGCTCGGACAGTCTGGAGTCACAAGCGGGGAGACGGCAGGCTAAACGGCGCCACCAGCCAGGAGACAGACCCCGTGGAACTGGTGCCTGCCTCCCGCCTGCCTGGACTTCCCACGTGTGATCGTACTGACGGTGTTCTAATGTTTTTATTATCAAAATAAAATATTAGGCCAGAAGAACCTGAACTCAGTGCCTGCATTTTAGGCTCGAGCAGGAAATGCTCTTCTGCAATCAGACAGCAAGAGCAAGCTCCGGTCAGCTGTCGCCTTGAGGATGACGGCTTGAAGAAACCAAGAAACCTGTTCCTTCTTCCAAACGGCAGACACGGCTGCGCTGTCCTCCAAAAGTTCTCTTGAAATGCGATTTTACAGACATCGTCCTTGTGATTAGCACGTCTTGCGACCTTCCCCAGTTCAATTACACTTCCGTACATTTCTGTGTCACAGAATTCTCAACTCACAGCTTAACCCGCTCTGGGTCTCCGGAACAAGCGTGCCCCGATTCAAAATGCACTTTCATAAAATAAAGAGAAATGAACTAATAAGTGACTAGTTTTTAATAAATACTCTTCTTATTGAATAACGTATCCTTCTGGTAAAATATTTACCATGCTCTTTAAAACCTTTTTAATCAACTGAAACACTCAGGAAGCCTTTAAATGATTGGATAGCCTTTTGTGGCTGAAGAGCTGAGATGATTTTGTATTGAAGTATATTTTAATAAGAGGCAAATTGATTTAAAGTGGTCCGAGGCTCCGTGCAGTGAGAGCTCTTCTGCTCGGCTCCGGGGGCAGAGGGTGGGTGCAGAGGGCCGGAAAGGTCATGCTCTCCCAGTGCAAAGATGTTCTGGGTAATTAAGAATCAATTCCTTTTAAATTACCTTACGATTGGCCCGAGCTGGAGCAACTCAGTGTGAGACTGTCTCCCTGGCTGTCTCCTCACTCTGTGCCGTTTGCCTGGGAAAAAACAGATCAAAATAATAAGCTGGGGGATTGATGAAACACACGTGTTCCCCGCCCCACGTAGCCTGAGTTGGGAGCTGCGAGGTGGTGGCAGGAAGAATGCAGGGTAATACCTGCCCCAGGGACTTAGGTTTACACTCCTCTGAGCCCAAATTCTCTAGGGCATCCAGGGCCCTGGTTCTCACGCTGGACCAGGATAAGAGGCTCCTGGAGGGCTTGTTACACTCGGGCGGCTGGACGGCGCCCCAGTCTGATTCTGGGGGCTGCAGGTCTAACACGATCCAGGTGAGGACGAGGCCGCTGGCTGGGGGGCCACGTTTTAGGAACCACTGCCATAGATACGGGCTGTCTCTAAGAGAGAGGATATTCTCTCTACGCAGATTTGGTCTGATTCCAAGACAGAACAAAGACCCGTTCCCAGACCAAAATATGGTGGTAAGTATCAGCAGGCTGCAGAGGAATGAATTTAATAAACCTCTGTAATTCTGATCAGACACCAGCAAGACCAGATCCAGGATCATTTGAAGAAATTCTGTATTCTCAAAGAGAAAGCAACAGGGTGACTATTATGTCTTTGAGACAAAAATGGGGTGGGGCTTTTGGGCCCCTCAATAGACTGGGCCTGGGGCAACTCAACTACCCATTTGGCCCTGCATTACAGACGCCCTGGTTCGTTGAAACGAGACCACACGGATGGCTGGAGGATACGAAAACAGCGCTGTCCCGTTTACAGCGGGATGTGATCAACCTACCAAGAAGGAAAGCCTTGCATGTCTGCAAGTCGCTTGTATAAAACCTATAAGGAGAATTACCGCATCAATTGAGTTTCCAAGGATTCTTACTCAGTTTCCTAGATTATTTAATACAAAGCAATTCTTTAAGTTTAGAGCTTGTAACAGTAACCTGTTAGAGCATTACTAACAAATCTTGCCCCAAATCGCCCTGGAATACAGTCGCTTGAATAAACCCAAAGCATTTCTGGCAGAATTTTCTCAGTGTTTCCAGAAATGCTGGCTCAGCTGTGCCAGTGGCATCTTCTAGGGTCTGGTGTTCATTATGGGGAGATGAAGCCGGGACGCAGGTCACTGTTAAGCACTGTCTGAACCTGAAATGAGATTGACCCGTGGGAAGCATCTCTCTGAATCCCCGGTGGGCAAGGCCGCAGCACACGCGGCCTCCAACGGAGGGTTCTGACGCCGTCAGACCTCGCGAAGAGGGCGCCCCTCGGCCACCGGGGAGCCATCAGCCCTTTTAAAGTGCTACTTGCAAGACAGCATTGCTGACAGCGGACTTCAAAGGATTCTTTCTCCAAGATTCTTCGTTCTGAGTCCAGTGAGCAGGGAGCCTCACCGGGGGGCACGTGAGCTTGTCTCCCACTTGAGAAAGAGTTTCTTTCTGTGTCACAGCCTTTCTAGCTGTGCGGTCTGTGCCCCGGTCTCAGCTCCCAGCCAGGAACTCAGGTCCATCCGTCACCTCATAGGTACGAGCAGAAGAAAGTCAAGTGACTATGTTTTCAGGAGAACGTGTCATTAAAATAAACAGCCGAGTCCCTCACATTTCCAGGAATGACTCTTCTGATGATCACCCATTAACATTAACGGCGACTCCTTCTGCATAAAAACCCTTTAACTTGAAGATATTTAATATTTAAAGTTTCTTTCTGGAAACACTCACTGGATTTTGATGGAAACTTCTAAAGGCCGATAAAAGGTAAGCGGTAATAAACCACAGTGTGGTTCAGGGAAGGATCTTCTGAGGGCTGATTAGAGGGCGGAAAACTCCAGCTGGAGGATTCTCGCTAATGTCAACAACCCGAGTGTCTGTGATTCTTGAGAGGCCGCAGGTGGCACCCAGCGTGGAGCTGGCGCAGAGCCGGGGCAGAACCAGCAGGGGCACCGAGGCCGAGTCTGGTTACCAGGGACCAGCATCCCTTTACCCTAATGCTGGTGGCTCCACTCTGTCGCCGAAGCTAAAATGACGCCTGGATTGAGCCGAACGTCAAATACCGTGACCCCTGTGCATGTTGAGGGCTGGCAGGGGGTGGGCACAGCCCGTCTAAGTCACTGATGAGCCAGCTTCGCCTGTGCCTGCACCAGAACCCCGCTCGGCCTGATGGGCTGGGGGTCCGCCCGGTCTCGGGGTCTGCAGGGCTGCAGGCGACTCGGGAGTGCAGCTCAGGTGGATGGCCAGCAAAGTCCTACAGGAAGCCTCAGTGTCACTTTACAGTCTGGGAGCTACAGTGGGGGTCGTAAGGAACACGGCCAGCCACCCCTGTTCCCGCCTCTCAGAATCCAGCTCCTGCGTCTCTGGCTCTGAGGCTGGGAATGGCCAGCAAGGCCTCTCGCCCGGCAGGCTGAACCTCAGGGCGAGGCGGGTGGCTCTCTGCCCAGCTCTGCTGACATTCGGGGGCTCTGGGCATGGTGCTTGATACCAGGAGCATCCCTGCTTCCAGTTGCGACGCCCCAACAATGAGAATGGCAGGGCCGGCCTCCCTCTTGGGCTGCTGTCTCCCCAAGGATGGTTTTCTGGCGCCCGTAGGAATGTCTCCTCCAGGAAACAATTTTTTTTGCTCTTGAAAAGAGATAAAGAGAAGTTCTCTCTGCGGGGGCGACTGATGGGAGGGTTCTGGAGGGTTCTGGCCTGAGCGGGTCGGCCCTGGGCTGGCAGTCTGTGGCCTGTGCATGCTCCTGCCTCCCACCACCTGCTCGATGACCTCTGGGAAATAACTGGGTTCTTCTCTGGCTGACAGACATTTTCCCACAATCAGCAGGGATAACTGATCATAACGTGGCCCCAAAGTGGGAACCCCTGACATAGCCGGTTCCCCCGGGGGGTGGCGGCCACACAGGAGCCTCAGCATGGGGCAGACCCTCCCTCCTCCACTTCTGTCAGCCTGGCTAGAAAGTCCCCCTATTTCCACCGGGCCTATGGGGCAGTGGGTCGGTCAACCGTAGTTCCTCCATTGGGGCAGTGACTCCATTCGGGACCAGAGGCCACGGGCTGGCTGCACGGGTGCCTGTTTCTGATTGTCTTTTTTTTTTTAAACAAAGTTACCTGAGAAGACAGGTGAGGCTCTTGCTGTCTCCCAAGGGGGAGGTGTCTCCAGAGCAAGCGAAATGCTGGGTGTTAGGAAGAAACAGGGTGAGAGGCATTCGTGGGCTTCCCTGCAGCTCTGTGAAGGTCAAGAGGTGAGCAAGCGCTGAGGATCTGTTTCCATGGATGCCCTCCACTGCCCAGGAAACCTAAGACGCATCCGGGCACACACCTCTGCCTGCTCTGCAGTTTAAATAATGGCACTCACATCACGCATGCTTATTTTTTAACGTAGGCCATGCTCAGTAGAAACTGGAGATCCTGTTCGAGACGGGTGAGGGCTCTCCAGCAGCCTGGACACAAAGATGCTCATGGCGCCCGAGCAGAGACACCTCAATGCCCCCAGACCTGTCCATGGATAGATGGGTGTGGTGTAGCCACCAGTGGAGTGTCCTCGACGAAAAGAAACAGGGTAGCATACAGCCGCTGGGACTGCACATTGCAGGGGTCCACTGAGCTGAGTTGTCCAGGACAGGCAGGTTCTTCAAAGGAAAATAGACTGCGGGGCGCGGGACTCCGGAAGAGCCCACAGGTGTAAGTGCAGTTATTTTGGGGATGATGAAAATGTCCTAAAATTATAAAATGGTGGTGATCGAGAGACAGCTCTGTAAATATACTAAATGCCACTATACTCTCTAAATGAATGAATTCTACGCTATGTGAATTGTATCTCAATAATTTTTCTTTTTTAAAGAAAACACGATTTGGAAGCCTCAGCTCACATAACGCAGTGGATGCAGCACAGCTGTGGGCATGGGCAGCGGATGAGTCCTCGAGGGTCGCCAGACCTCTTGGGTTCCTTCCGTGCAAACAAGACTGACCAGGTACCAGCTAACGCAGGGCTGTCCTGAGGGCGACGGCAAACAATGTACACAGAATGCTCAGCACAGTGAGTGAGAATCAATTCTGTCAACAGGCGCGAGCAGTGACTAATCCCCAGTGCCAGCAACTACTCAGGGTCGGATCTGACAACATACTCTGTAAATCCCTCCATTTTCATAGCATTAAAAAGATAGAAACAGAAAACAAAACAAAAATGAGGACTATGATGAAAGCAAACCTTCCATTTACAAACAGGATGTGAAAAAAGTTCACTGCTTTAGTTGTTAGGACTCTGTTGCCACAGCAACAAAACTATAGCGTTTCTAGTTCCAAGACTCACAAAAGGCAGATTAACCTTTAGCTGAGATATTGTATGTTAGTTCTGGTTAAGGTCAAGCAGTATTTTCTAGAAATGAAACCAGATACATAAAATTGTTACTAACGTTAAAATATTTAAAAATCCTGTGACTCGAAGGCAAGCAAGGTCACCTGCTTCTGACGTTTTAATGGTGATGGGTCTCAGTGCAGGTCTGTTGGGCTTTTGTCTGGAACTCTTTTGAGCTTCCTGGGTCTGCGGGTCTGCTTCTTTCCTCGGCTTAGGAAACTCTCGGCTAATACTTCCTCAAACAGTTCCTGCCCTCTTCTCTCTCCCCTGCTTCTGGGACCCCGATGATGCAAATATTGTTCCTCTCGATGTCACCCCACGCCTCCTATGCTGTCGCTAATTCTTTTCTCTCTTTGCTGGTCTGCTTGAGTGCACTCCTCTTCCTCTCTTCCAGCTCCCTGATTCTACTGGAGGCTCCTTCCAGCCTCCTGTTGCGTCCCTCCATCGTGTGCTTTACCTACTGACTTCAGTTTTCAGCTGCCTCCTGTCTCCTCCGTCGTGGTTCTTTTTGTTCCCGTGTCCTTTTCCTGGTTTCAGTGAGTATGGCAGCCACTGCTGCTTGAAAGACTTCCTCAGGTAGTTTGCTTAAGTCTGTTACATTCAGATTTTCCCCTGGGGTTTTTGGATACATTATTTCACATGTATTTCTGTTTCTGTTTGAAATTCTGTGTTAATTTCTATCTGTTAGGCTTCCCTGGTGTGAAGTCCTGACTTAGGGTGTCAAATTGCACAGAATTGACCTGAATCTTGTTCTGACCCCTGGACTTCCTTCAGGTGTGTGATGTCAGTACTAGTTGGATTTGTTGAAGCTCTAAGGTGAGCCCTGTGTTGAGGCCTGAGAGTCCAGCCTACAGCATTGGAGTTGGTACAGAGAATGCAGAGGTTCCCCCCAGACAAGGTACAGTCCCAACAGGGGGTGGAAACCATACTCAGGCCTGGGGGTGGATTTCAGAAGGTCCCAACCCCTGCCCCCCACCCTCCCCCACAATGACTGTCAGGCAGCTCTGGAGAGCTCACTGCCAGAGAAAGTCCTGTAACTCTGGGGGCATGTTGGTTTCTCCTGACTCTTCCCAAGTCCCAGGGTCTCAGAACAGAGAGCTACAGCGCCAAGAAAGATCAGTCTCTCTCCTACCTTTAATGGAAGCATAAGTCTCTTCACTCTGGAGAAGCTGGTCCCGTTTCTTTGCCCAGATTGTGGCAGCCAAATAGATGCTCTCTGGGGAGGAGGCAGCCTGAGGTCTTAACAGCCCGCCATCTTGGAACCCGAAGTCAAAAGCAGGGTGACCTAGAGGCTACAGGAAGATGGTGGGCCCTGGATGGGGCCACGAGGATGCTGAATGAAGTGCAGCTGTTTGCTTGACACCAGCACCTCCACACCAGCACCTCATTAGCCCCAAGTGGGATCCTCATGGACCTTTAAGTGAACAAAATGCAGTTGGAGAATGAGAGGTAGGTTTTCCTGCCCAAGAAAATGCCGGAACAAGAAAGGGGCAACACCACCCATGTACACACCGCAGAGCACCCAGTCACAGTGCAACTGAGCAGGTGCCACGCTCGCTTCCTAGGGGAAAACCACCCATTTGTATGGCTGTGAAGGCCTTGCCGGGGTCTGAAGGGCACTTTTACATGAGGCTCAAGCTTGTCTGGAGGCTTGGTGAAAGGTCAAGGGAGTACTTGGCAATGCAGGCTTTACACACAGAATTTGAGCTGCCCTCCCCGATGTGTATTTTACACTAGACTAATTCAGTGAAATGTTACTTAGATGTTAAGTATGAAAGACATGTTTGGTCAAAAGACTTGGAAACGGGCAGATTTAATCACTGCCTCTGCTCTCGGGCCCTGAAGCCCTGAAACTGCTAATGTGCATTGTGCATTGCCATGAAGTGAATCTAGTCTGAAGGCAAGTTTTCCAAACCCAGTGATCACAGGGAAAAGTGTCCTGGGGAATCCTTGAGAAAGGTTTATCCCAAACTCCTAGAAGCTCTTTGGAGATCAGGCAGTGACCTGGCCTCTGAGGGCGGCGCCCTGGCCTCCGGCTCCAGGCACCGCCCCCGCCCACCTCTTCCTCCACTCAGCCTTCTGCTCCATCCTTTCCCAGATTTAGCTGAGACCCTAAGGTGGTATGTATATTTTAATTAAAAAATACGGAAAACCAGACACATTTTTGACACAAAGGAAGCTTCAGTTAAGATTTTAGGCACCTTTATTCACAACAGACTTTTTTGGGTAGGAGTTTGCTTTTGAAATCCTTAAGAGCTCCAACTCCTATCTACATGCAAACTATCCTTAGGAGAGAAACCAGCCCTATTACTTCCACTGGCCAGGACCAGGCCCGCAAACACCCTGCACGTGGTTTCGCCAGGTCTGAATAGAGCTGGGCTTTCAAGGGTAACGCTGCAGCGCCCTACTGGCCACCAAAGGAGTCTCTTAGCAGCAGCTGCCAAGCCATTTTACTATAGAAGTTCACTCCTTTGTGTTCCCCAACTTACAAATAGGACAGATTCTTTCTTAATAGTATATATATTTGCAATACAATTACTTGACTGGTGACACTTGAAATGTTAAAAAATTCAAACTGTGTTCTATGGTTCCCAGCCCATCTGGACAGTCACTTTGCTGGACAATCACACAGGGCTCCTTCGCAGTTGTCAATACGGGCCTGGCGCTCCTGACCCTGCAGGTTTGAGTGGCAAGAGTTAGCATCCCTGTCTTCTAGAACCAGGCACAAAGTTGTTATAATTTAAAGAAACAGTATTTCTTAAAACTTGATCATTGATCATTTTCTAGCCAAGCACTGGCTCACACTTAATATGGTCTGTTTCTCTTTTCTCTTTATTTTCCCACCAGTAGCTCAGAGAAAAGATGGACTGAGTTAAAATTCTGCAGGTTTTCTGTGGTAACTACTCTTGGGGAACAAGGTAGGGACCTACTGACATACTCAAATCTCACGCAAATCTCTAACTAGTGAGGGCCTCATTACTCAGGGATTTGGTCATTCTGCAATGAAAATTCTCACACACTAAATGGCGGTGGTGAATCTCACTTTAGCATCGGACTCCAGGGACTCAGAGACATCCAAGTCTGAGTTTTGGCAACAGCGGAAGGCCAGGTATTTCTGAAGGATTCTGAAATGTCTGTAACCACTTGGAAAGTAGAAGCATTCTGTGCGGAGAACTGAGAACCCTAAACTCTATAACGTCCTACTTCACAAAGTCTATAATTGAAAGATTCTATTTGTCTAAAAAAAAAAAAATTACACAGTAACTTTTATCAAACAGTAGCTACTACAAAAGAAATGATAGAAAATGACTTCACAAAATTACACTAAAAAGTTTGACAATGTTATGCAGGATCTGCCAAAGTTTTAGTGTTTAATATTTAAGAGCACAACTGACCAAGGTGCAAGAGGGGAAATGACCATGTTCCAGGGACTGGGGGTGGGGGTGGGGAGGGTGGGTGGGTGGAAATATCACTCTATTAACTAACTATATAGTATGTGATAGAAGAACACACTTTATAATATAAAACCTGTCTACACATATGGTAGCTGCAGAAGCCATTCGGTCTTCTTGTGGCTTGTAAAAACGGTGTTCCAGATTTCAGTGTAAATTAGCACCCTGTTGAAAAGAAAAAAGCCATCAATATGTTTACTGCGAGGAAAATAAACATAATACATAGGATTATCAAGTAAAAATTCAGAATTCTCTATTGAGTTAAACTTCTTTCCCTTAAACAATAATCTAGCAAAAAACACACCAGAATTCACTGGAAATTTTTATGAAGAAAACTTCTGAGAGTCTACTTCTTATTCCTATTCTTTTCTTTGTATTGAAAGCCTTCAATCCTAAAATTCTTCAGAGGATGTTCTCATTCATCTCATTGCCATATGAGTATGAGATCCAGAACAGTTTCTAAGACTGTAGGCTATTTCCCAAATAAAGAAATAAAGACGAAAACCCACACAAAGCAGCTGTGTGATTTACTTACACAGGGAATCAACCAATCTATTGAGAGAACAGCAAATGTGAACCTTTAACCTCTGACCCTCTCTGTATTCTCTTGGTCTTTAAAGCAACCTACAGTCCACAGTTGCTTAGAATTTGGTCCACCTCGTAAATGAAAAAAAAGAATTTGGTATATTTTACCATGTATTCTGTTTGGTATGCTAGTTACCTCAAAATTCTCAGTAAACTTTTTTTTTTTTAGAGAGAATTAAAATGCTAAAAATGGGATGGGAGAAAAGTGAATTTAGTTACTTGGGCTGCAGTGAAGTTACCACCATACTTGGGAAAGGGCGTACCATGAAGAAACCTACTCTGGTGAGAGGAAGCTGTCAGCCTTGCATTTAACTGTCTTGTTAGTTTTTGACTATGCCCTTCCTCCGATATCTGCTTCTACACAGCAGAAGTGAAAGCAACTCTAGGGGGAAGGCTTAATGTGGCCACAATCTAGTTCATTGAAGTCATCATCATTTATCCAGTACAGGGGGGCGAGGTGGGGTTGCCCAAGAGAATTCTCAGTGTTAAGGCATTTATAGAGATGACAGCAGGGATGCTTGAGTGTTCTAATTTTTAAAAAATCTGGAAAAAAAAAAAAAGCCCACAAAAAAACCCTAAAAACAAAAACACTCTCTGTGAAAAGACTTCTCTGGCCAACAGCATCGTATTTCTTTGGGGAGGTTAAGATAAACACTCAGTGGTTATCTGATGTCAACCAGTGGTCTTAAGTAATGGCGATCAGAGGTCTAATTAATAAAAACTGGGAAAACAGACTCTGCATAATAAACTAGCTTGGCATCACAAATTTCAAAATGTGGCATCTGAAGGGGGCAGGAGAGAAGGGGGCCTTGCTGGGATCGTGGCTGGAATGTCACACTGTCCCGTCCCTCACCTTCAACTCTTCTGTGTGGCAGGTGTCTTGTTTTCGCCTTCTAGCTCTTCCACCCCAGCCTGGGTCATGAGGTCCGCAATGTTTTTCTCCAGGTCATCAATGCGACTACTCATATCATCAAGTGGCAAGGTTAAGGACACACACACCAACCGCTTCCCCTTTTCCTCCAGGGCCTTGTGGGCTGGGGCCTTAAATGCAACTGTCCTGGTGACCCGGGTTTCCTGTGGATGTTGCCACTGTCCAGTGGGTGAGAGGGCAGGAATCTCCTGGAAGGATCAAACCCCAGCCCTGCCCTTTCCTAGTGATGGACGGACAAGTTCTCTCACTTTGCTAAGCCTCCGTTTCTTCTCCCACTAAGCAGACAGCACTTTAACCTCTTTGGCAGGATCCAGTGAGCGTCAAAAGACAGACACCCATTAAGAAGCCTAGCTAGCGGTGCACATCTGTCATCACTGGCGGACTGTTATAAGTTCCTTGTGGCCAGTGCACCGTCTGGCCAAGCTGCACCCCGCTGCACCCCAGCACTCCTCGGGAAGGGTACCTGCAAGCAGAGTAGGGAAAATCTGCTAGCTGGATGGCTGAAACCGGCCTGCACACCAACACCCGGGAAACAGAACCCAAAGCCCCGTCTGACTACAAATGGAAAGGATATTTCTCCCAATGATCTGGTCGGACATGGTCTGAAATTTATCCTGCATCTGTTGCAGGAGCGTCTGCACCTGAGAAACGAGAAGAAACAAACCACCCACGCTTTACCCAGGCGCCTGCAAGGGCGCCGTTAGGAGCGGGCTTCCAGCCAGCAGTCTCCTCCCCCCGGTTCCGTGCTCCCACCGGACGCACGAGACTGACGGGCTGGGAGCCCCCGCTGGCTGCCGCCCCCGCGGCGAGGCTCGGGCGCCGGGGGATCGGGCGGCCGGCTCTGCGGGCGCCGGCGGAAGCGGGCGACGCTCGCCCGGGGCCGGGAGCCGGGCTCTCCGGCGACGCCCCCAGAAGCCGACGCCCCGTGGTCTCCGCCCCGCCCGCGCCCGGGCGTCGGCCCTGACCCCGCGGCGAGGCCCCTTACCACCGAAGCGAGGTCCTGCACGTTCTTGGGGTCCGTCTCGGCCATCTCCCCGGTTCCCAGCTTGGCGGCGATGTCTCAGACCGTCACCGACACTTCCGTTTGTCCGCGCAGACGCCCCGGCGGCTACTTCTCGCGACGCCTGAGGCCTCCTCGGGACCGCCGGGCATTGTGGGAGCTGCAGTTCGCGTCGCGCGCCGGAAAGGCCTTCCGGGCCAAGGCGAGGCCCCGCCCCTCCTCTCCCCGTTCTGCTTAGTCCCGCCCCACTCGGCCCCTCCCCGCCCCAGGCCCACTCATTTATTCCCGCCCCCAGACAGCTCCGCCCCCCCTAAGTCCCCGCCCACCTCCGGGCCTGCAAGGCCCTACCCACTCCAGCCCCTTCCCTCACAAGCCCCACCCATTCCAGCCCCTTCCTGTACATAGACCAGCCAGTCCCTCAGGCCCCACCCTGACTCGACCCCGCCCCCGCAACACCCCTCCCACAAGGCCCCACCCGCTCCAGCCCCGCCCCCTACACAGCCACGCCTCTTGCCCCACCCCAAGGCAACTAGGGCTGAAAACCGAGAAACAAACCAGGCCTTTAGCAGACTGGACAGCTGTTGTCGCTGAAGGCTGTTCTAGATGCCTTGGACGCGTTTAATGGGCGCCTGCGAGGTGCCAAGCCCAGACCTATGTTACCGCTTGCCCTCTGACAAAACCCCACAATCCCAAGAAGGGGTCGGATCCCTGGTGGGGAAACTGAGGCCCCAGGATGGAGGGGCATGCCAGTGCGTGCACAGTCACCCAGCTTCGGTCCTGGTATTGTCCTCGACTTCCTTCCCCTTATAAGGGTCAGGTGGAAGTGCTGGTGGGAGAGGTGCCTCTGCACTGTGCAGAAATACTAAGTCAAGTCCACACAGCCTTGAACCGCCCCTGGGGCAAGAAACACGACCAGCCCCCTGCAAGCCCTCTCCTCCTTCCTATTCCCCCACCCACGAAGGGCCTGACTTCCACACAGTTGATGCTGTATTTCAAGCTCATGTGAGTGGAATCGGACAGCATACTGTCTCAGTGCCGGCTCCTTCCACTGGGCATGCTGTCTGCCTGGGCTCCTGGGGAAGACATCCTCTTCGGTAAAGGAGGAACCGTTTTTTTTTTTTTTTGGGGGGGGGGCTTGTTAAGAGACTGTATTTGGGTGTTTAAGGAAGAGGGGTGCTGCTGAGTTAGGAGCACACGTTCCAGCCCACAGGGGGTCTTGGGATAGGGTCTCACGGCAAGGGGGTGGGAGAGTCCTTGACTGAAGGCCTGGCATGTTGAAGCAATGTCACATCCCTTATCTCATTTAAGGGCTGTGGGTTCGGCTTTAGACAAATTATAGGGGAACCCACCAGTGTCTGTAACGAACCTGGGGGGCCGCTCCCTGGGGGGTGTCTAAGACTCCCACTCCCCTGCCCTCCCTCCACCCGCATCTCCAACTCCCAGCTCCCTGCCCCTGCCAGAGGCACGGCACCTTTTATGACTAGTTGGTAGTCACTGGCATTTGTTTAGTGCTTTACCTGGCGGCTGGAGATACACATCCCTGGTGTTAACGCATCCTCCGAAGGACCCTATTTCATGATCACCATTTCAGTTTTGAGAAAACCGACACAGACAGGCTCAGACTTAAACAAGGCTATGAAGTTAGGAGGAGCCCAGACTTGAGCCGGGGCTTTGTGGTGTGACTTCTTCTTTTTTTTAATCATTTTAGAATTCTCGGAGTTTCGAGCAGGGCTTCTCAGCAGCGGCCCTGTGAGCAGCTTCTCTGGCTTCTGCGTCCGTGACGCCCGCTTCCCCAGGGGGACAGCCCACAGTATCCCCAGGTGTCTCCAGGGGAGACCCCCAGTGGGGAACCAGGCTCCAGACCTCGATGGAGACTGCTCCTGACTCTCGGTGTGGATTTCCTTTTGAGTGGTGGTGGCGCGACATGCCCTTGTCAGCCTGAGACCAAAGGCAGGAGTGTGGTCTTCCAGGGCCTCTGGAACAAAGGGCCACACGTGGGGTGGCTTCAGACAACAGACACCTACTTACTCACAGTTTGGCAAGTCTGGAATCAAGGCTGGTTCTCCGAGGGAGGGTCATTCTGGAGGTGCCTCTCTTCCCGCCCCTGGTGGCGCCCGGCGATCCTCAGCTTGAAGCTGCATCACACCAGCCTCAGCTCTGTATTCACATGGCGGCGTCTCTGTGTGTCTCTGATCTTAGGACACCAGTCACATTGGATTAGGGTCTGCTCTACGTCGGTATGACATCATCTCAATTACACCTGCTGAGAGCTTCCTTCCAAAGAAAGTCACATCCTGAGGTACCTGCGGGTCCAGAGTTCCACGGTTCTTCTTTCCGGAGACACAGTTACCTGGTGACAGCACCGTCGTATTTGCTCTCTTCTGAAGTGTTTTCCTGAAGCTAGTGAATGGCCAGGGCTGGGCGGGATTCTGGGCCTTCTCACTTTAGCCCCTGGTCCCTGGGGCCCCACACTTGGCATGAGAGTCTGGATCCCCAAACCCTGACCTCCTATGGGATACATTAGCACGAGGACCTGGAGTTGTGCGCGCACGTTTCTACTTAAAGCGAAAGCAGAATCAAGACATCATTTCATTATTACTGGAAATGACGCTGCCCTCTGTGAGAACTGGAAGCCATGAAGGGAACTTTGATCAAAATTAGAAAGTGTTCACCTGTTCTAGGCAAAACCATCTGAACCAGTTTAGCTAGCACACGTAAGATGGGGAGGACGGAACTCTGAGTCACTAAGGTGGCTGATGTGTTAGTGAAAAGCGCCAAGATGGTGGCTGCCAGTCCATGGAATAAAATCTTTGGTCTGTGTTCAGAAGAGCAGTTTCTGGCTCTTACTTGACTTCCCCCCAAACGCGGACCACTGTAAAATGCATCGGTGACAATGACATGTTGCTTCAGGAGACGCTGTGAATGTATTCTATCGCGTTAAAAACATTCCATGATTCAGGAAAGGTTATAACTTTGGCTTCTAACAACTGGCCTTTTTTGGGAAAGTTGTCGAAGGGTCCACACCACGGGGCTACCTCTGTCCTGATAAGAACTCTGGGGAGAGCGCGTCTCCTTAAATACGGGGATGGAGGCCCATTCCGCTCGTCGATGCCGTGTGCCTGTCCCTCCCTGTCCTGTGTCTGGGCTAAGCTAGGGCTGCACTTGCAAACTGCAGGAGTGTCTACTGCTCTGAGGGCCGAGTTTCACTTGAGCGAACAGGTCATCCGACCTCTGTACTTCTCGTCGGATGGCCCAGGTTCGGGAAGGAGCATGAACTTTCTGGTCGTTCCTTAACTAGCGTCAGAGTGGCGTTGCTCCAGCCTTGTCCCCGGCCATGCAGGGAGAGGAGCCTGGGGCTCCCCAGGGAGCACGGGGCTGTGTCCACCCACTCCAGCCCCGAGAGGGCCCCCTGCAGAGTGTGAACGCCCAGCGTGGCTCTCCCCAGCCAGAGCCTGCTCTGTGCCCCCGCGGAGAGTGACAGTGTCGTCCTCAGGATGCCCCATCTCCTGGTCAAGCAGGATTGGCTGAAGAGAAGAAGACCCGTGTCCTGGAACTGTGGACAGACATGAGTCTGTGTAACGCAGGCATGACACGGAGGAGGATGTCTCACTCTTCTGAGGGTGCAGTCATCTTCACAGTCACCTGGGAAGCGCCCGATCCTTCTCTACGGTGGATGTGACGTACAGCCTGTCACCTGCGCTCTGAGCGGGGACTCTGGCTTCCCAGCCTCTCTCCTAGCAGGAGATAAACTGGGCACCCCGCCCGGCCGGTCAAAAATGGGAGCTTGCACGAGGCCACACCCAGCGTCGCTGCCATCAGACACAACAGAAAAATCAGAGAGATGCTGGTGTCCAGCACTTTTGCCACCAG
The DNA here is from genome assembly GCA_004363575.1 of Solenodon paradoxus. NCBI lineage: Eukaryota > Metazoa > Chordata > Mammalia > Eulipotyphla > Solenodontidae > Solenodon > Solenodon paradoxus. The sequence continues at coordinate 146,373 of RJWH01002774.1, read as the reverse complement.
TACCCATTTATTTTAATGAGAAAAAAAAACAAACCTCTGCATTCTAGATGCGCCAAAAAGATTTACTACTGAAACGAACATAATATATGGAATTCTACCTGCATCATTTCACTACATAGAGACAATGGATGGTGTCTGTTTCCTATAGAAGGCGAACGGAAAAGCGGGTGCAAACATCGGTCGCCTAAGAAAGCGTGTGTGCGCGCACGTGTGTGCACGTGTGTGCGTGTAGTCAGAACCTTTAGGGAGCCACTGCATTAAGCCACTCACTTACCCTAGTCCGTGGTGAGCTTGAGTAAAAAGCCACGGGCTGTCACTAGTTGTCTCTGATAGAAAAATTTGGTGTGAGCTTTGATGGTTCATTGACAGCTTTCAACAGGAAGATAACTGGAGAGCTAGCACAAAGTTTCCTCTGTACGTTTGCGTGCTCACAGAATAAAGATCGGCTGCTTTTCATACATAATGAACATCTTTTATTTTCAGGTTTGCAAACAACGGGAGTCGATTCACACAAAAGGGTACTTTTAAAACTACCTGAATTTACGCTATTTTATGCGTGTATATGGGAAACAGATGGTGTGTGCGTGTGCATAAATGTTACGTCTATACACGTGGGCACGTACGTGTCTACGCGGTGCCCGCGGACCGCCTTGCGGCATGGAGGACTTCCGTGATGACGTCTGCATTGTACGGACACTGAGGAGGCAGCGGTCTCCTCCCTGACCTGTGTCCCCCTCAGAACCAGGGGAGGGTGCCTTGGGACACGCAGATGCAGACAGGTGCCCGGGGGAGAAGAGCTCAGCCCTTTTCGTGGTGGCACTGGATGGTCCTACTTCTCTCTCTGCTCCTCACCACTGTTTTCTCAGGGTCATGTGTGACGCCGTGCGAGCTGGCTCTCATTCTTGTACTAAAGAAAAGGGACACGTTTCTCTGCTCCCTCTCTGCAGACTGCCTGGCCGGTGGCGGCCATGTTTAGACTGAACGGACGGCAGAGAGGCATTGGCCCTGAGGCCCCTGCAGGTGCCCTGCTTGCTGCGGGGCCCCCGAGGGGTCAGGCCATAGCTCTCACCTTCGTTTTCCTCTCAGGGAGGAATGACAGGCCCGAAGGCGGCTCCGCCTGAGTATCTCTACAGAAATGCGCTGTATCGACACACACAGATACTCACACGCCTACGACAAGGACCCCCAAACACAGCGGGAGTGCGGAGCACTGACTAGTGACATGGGAACACGTCCGAAAGAGGAGTCAATGTTCCTGCTCCCAGAGGGTCACTGATGTGCCATGATCTTTAAACATTCAGGGGAGGCTCGGAGGATTCCATTAATGAGAGGAGAAAGGAAGAAGTCAAAAGGGTGAAGCACAGACTAAGGGAAATCGCCAAGAAAAGGGACCCAGAAGAAGTGAGACCTCGTGGTGAAGTTGGATAGCTGTAAACTGCAGTCTTCCGATCTGGGTATTTTTTTCCTGTTGCTATGGAAACTTGGGAGGCAAGCTTCAGACGCCAGGAGCTCTCACAGACCTGAGTGGAAAGGATTCAGAGTTAAGTCAAGGAATATGGCAACTCGATTCAAAACATTTTGGGTAAATACAAGACAGGTGACTGACAAGCAGCAACAGACATGTTCAGACATGGAGCTGCCTTGGGGACACTGCTCCTTCTAAAGAAAAACACCGACGCAGGAGTGCAGCGTTCTGCCTGTGGGTGTCTACAGGAGCTGGCCCTCCCCGAGAACGCCTGACACCTCATCTGCGGCCCGCAGCAGCCCACTCGGCCCAGGGATCCTGGCTGTTCGTGAGCAAGTGGACTTGGGGCTTAGAGATGGACGCTGCCCACGCCACCGTTCCTGGTCACAGGGGAGAGTCAGCCGCACGCTTAGTGGTCTGGAGGTCAGAGGTCCGACACGGGTGCCAGGGACTAAGATCGAGGTGTCAGCAGGGCTGGTTCCTTCTGGAGGCCCGAGCGGGGAAGCCAGCCCCCACCTCGTTGGCTTGTGGTCCCTTCCACCAGCGCCATGGCCTGAATGTCACATCAAAGTCGCCCAAACCACACTGACCATCCAGGCTGCCCGCAGGCCCCGGGCGCTCCCCCTGCACTTGATGATGGTGCCTGGGAGCAGCTCGGCTCTCTGCTGCTTTTGCTTAATTATTTTCAGGTCTTGGATTTGCCCAGGGAACTGGCACCACCAAGTTACCTGTTACTGTCAAGGGAATAGGGATGTGTCAAGGTCAACCTAGGAAGGAAGAGTCCTTCATTCCAGAATGAGCCTCTGCAGAATCTGGGCCTTTTCATGCATCACCTGCTTGGGGCTGGGACCTGTAAACACCTACGGCCTCCACACCCATTGCCTTTGAAGGTTCTATCTGCCATTTATCTGTTTGGAAAATTTAAAGCTGTCTCTAACTCTGGGTTAAAAAGCCTTTGGGCTGTGACTCTGAAGTCCGACAAGATGATGTTGAGGCGACCACAGGTTGCGTCTGCATCAGCAGAAAGGATCACAGGGGAAGAATACGTTAATCCACCTTCAGGCTTTGGTTATTTTTACACCCAGGACCGTTATATTCTCTGACAAGTGACATCCTTAGCAGTCAAGTCTTCTGAACTCGTTCAGTTTCTTCCCTTCAGCTGACCTTTCCACCGCCTTGCTGCCGATGCCTTGGTCTCTCAGGTACACGGTTGCCTGCAGACGCACCCTTATTGGAAGGGTGGGAAGAGAACGTTTTAAATGGCACAACCAATTTTATTTAGAACATATTTTTGGTGGGGAACTAACATGTTAAAAATCCTAAATTTGGTCATGGAGGAAAATAGCGAGAGATTTGGCTGAACGTACTACACTAGAAAGTTTCTGATCCTTTCTTTTCAAGTCAAAAAGTTGCCGATTCCTGCTTTAAGTCACTTCAGACTGTACCCTGAATGGCCCTCCCTCCTAGTCCGGTGGAGGCGATCACGCGTGCTCCTCTACACAGTTCACGTAAAGCTCTGCTCTCCTCACGTGCGTGGCGCACGGAGAGCCCTTGGAGGCCAGCTCTGCTGCCGGGACGCTGACCCTCCCTAAGGGACACGCGTGACTCGGACCCCCTGCAGGTGGAGCTCACCCGTCCCACCTGCTGCTCTGCCCGGGACACTGATACACCCGATGACATGGATTCTATGATTCCATTTCTAGAAAATTCTATGGGTGTTTTTCTCCGTAATGACAGAAGGCAGATTGGTGAGGTCTGGATTGGGGGTGGAACCGGGAGCAAAGGGACACAAAGAAGCCACCTTGAGTGCAGCGGCCGAACAGCGGTACACGGCTATCAAGGTTCTCCCCGACCACTCAAAACGGGACACACGTGATCCTCTGGGGAGCGTCATTCGCGTTACAAGCACTTCCAGTGGCTGTGTTTTGATTATTGTGGTCACCTCTTTAAACGTCTCCATGGCGACAGCAGTTAGTCAACGCCTCCTCCGCCCCGAGGTGGGGACGTCGAGTTCTGACACTCGCTAACACGGTCCCGGACCGCGTCCTTTTATCTTCTGTTATTGCTGCTTAAGACAAAGACGAAGGGTGTCCGGACACTGCTCTCCCTTGAGCGCCTTTGTCCTGTCATGCTGAGCCCTAAAGGCGCTCACGGACACAGACTAATGGAGACACCAGCCTGCTTCCCTGGGAGGGTCCCGGGGGCACACTTACGCTTCCCCTCAGCATCTTCAGCATGCACTTTACACACCAACACTGGCAGTAAAAATAATTTCATTTACATTTTTTATGACTTTCAGTGTCATTAGTTTAATGCCCCTTGTTTTCAGGGGCCAGGGAGGGCGGCTCTGCGGTCAGTGGCCGTGAAGTCGTCAGTGGCCCTGCAGTCACCAGGGGTGTGTTTATCATCCCCTCCATCCCACGGCCCTCCCGTGCTGGTCTCCACGCGTCCCCTCGAGGGCCTCTCCGAGCCTCCGTTTTCTCATCCACACGGTGGGGGACATTGGCCAGACCAGCGCAGGAGACAAAGGGGAGGCCCTGAGCCACCAGGGTGTCTGGTGGATGCTGGTCTCTGGGGGTCTGAATAGTATTGCAGGGGTGGAGGAACACTCATTTGCTGCCGGGCTGCAGCAGGGGGCTTTATGAAGGATGCTGTAAGGCAGGAGTCAGCCCACTTTTCCTCTACAGTCAGGGAGCAAATGTTTCAGAGACATGTGGTCTCTGTGGCAACCGCTCAACCTGCCGCCCACTGTGCAAGAAAGTGGCCACGGGCAGCGGGTGGCGGGCCCCTGAAATGGCCTTTACAAAACCAGGAGAGCCCGCATGCCAGCATAGTTCGCCGGCTCCCGATTAAAGAAGCACCGAGAAGGTTCTGTCAGCTCCCAGAATTCCTTCAGTGTGTGTGGCTGAGTTGGGGGGCTATCTTACCCTCACACCTGATCACGAGTCTCAGTGCTTTTAGCTCAGCCCCCTCATCCCCCTTAATGTTTTAGACCGGCTCCATGCAGCTGCTCGTCAGTGTCCTGTTAAAGCGACATGTGGTCGGTCACTTGGACTTCTGCACTTAGGAGAGGTTCTGAGCCAGGTCACCCCGTGACTTATCTCTGCTCGCTCCAACCAGCCTCTAACCAGTTCATCCATATGTCTATCAGGCCCGTCGATTTTTGTTGGGAAGACTCTTGGGTTAGGCGTATCGTAAGACAGGCGTCATTATATTTGCCGGGCATCTCTGATGTTCAGTTGAAATATTAAATAATAGAACATCTTTTACATAGGACTAGATTGAGGTTTATTTTTAAGTCAGTGAAAAGTAACACCTGTTCTTAACTGGTCTGTGGGCTGAAATTACCTCTCTTACCTGTGAAACATGGGGGTGTGGGGTCAACTGAATGCCTTTTTGGCTCAGTAGGGAGATTCAGAGCTCCTTTGGGGGTGTTTGTCTTTCCCTGCAGGTGCCCTGACCTTGCAGTGGTGGGTAAGATGGGTCTTCATTGAGATGAGACCATACGCCTACTGTCTCAAACAGCATACAGACACCTACCTGCCTTTTATCAATGATACTGGCTAGGAGTTCTTTAGGGGTCAGCAGGCAATTCTGCCCAAGGCTAACTGTGACCCAAGAGCTCAATTGGGAGAGATGAGAAATGGAAAATCTGGGAACCTGCTCGTGACTGGTATCTGTAGCTGGGTCTCCAAGGAGAGAACAAAGAAAAGCCCTTGTTGGTAAGAAGGAAGTTTCTTCTTATCTATTTATTCTTTCATAAACATAAATGTGTATGCTCTCTTTTAATCTAGAAATAGATATGGCTTACTCATTTAATATATGGGCTGTCTCTGGGGAGAGAGAAGAGGAAATGAAACTGGAGAGAGGAGTAGGGGATTTCACATTTTCCTGTAACATTTCACCTCTTGAAGAAAAAGAAGAAAAGAATGAAAGAGAGGAAAAACTGTTTCTTTTCAGCCATCCCCCCACCCCCCACCCATGCATTATTAACTCATCTACTACCATCCAGTCTGTCTGTCCATCCGTCTGTGCATCCATTCTTTCATCCATCCATCCATCCACCCATCCAACCATCTATCCACTTACCCACCCACACACCCACCCACTCATCCACCCACACATCTATCCTCCATCATCTATTCATCCATCCACTAAGACTCTAAGTTCTTAGATACATCTATGGGTCTCTGGCCCCACAGAGAGCTTTCATAGGAAATGTCCCATATTGGAATGTGAGATTTCCTATTGTCCTCTTTACCACTGTTACTAGGATGTAATTACTTCTGTTTTTACCCCCTAATCATCAATTTCTCAACTTCCTAATGAACAATTATACCAATAACCTCAAAATATAAATACCAAGGCCCAAAGACTTGTGCATGGAACTAGCTTTATGTGAATCATTGCTGAGGTCAACTTCGGACCAATATAAATAAATGTCATAAATGGGAAATATCTGATAAACATATCTGTTCATTCTGTGCTCACATCAGTATCACTTGTCATAATAATGACGATGTCTAAAATCCTGCTTCATTTTATCACAGTCATTACGACCAACAAGCGAGAAAGGTGTGAGCTATGCATTTCTCTCCTCCGACAGCCCTACCTCAGCTGATGAATTCTCCCGACTATTGAGAAAGGCAAAACACCCGCTTCAACCTGCGAAGGATCCTTTTGCACAGTGCGGAGAGCAACGAGGCCCTGGCAGACCAGTGAGCTCATCTGAGCATCTTTTCATGAGCCCATGTCAACAGCACCTGCAGAAGGTCTTACCCCCTGGTCTGTGTCACACGGAACACTTTCTAGCATAAAGACATAAACTAAAAGTGAAGGCTTTCTCAGGTTTTTGGTGAGACTGTGCTCCACATGTGAGCGCTGGAGGGGGCAGACTTACAGGCCAAGCTGATGAGGGCGGCGAGCAGGGCCGGGGCCAGGCCGAGGCTCAGGGCCCCTGCCGCGTTGCAGTCCACTTTAGAATTTCTGCAGGAACACACTTGTACCCTGAGTTCTGTGGTGTTCGTCAGGGGCGGCTTCCCTGAGTCCGTCACCATGATGGGCAGCTGGTAATTGGCTTTGTTCAGATTCTGAAGAAGGCTGACCAGGGCGTGCGTGTCTGTGAAGACAAGGAGGCCTTCGTGAGACAGGGTTAGAGCTTCCAAAGAGAGACGTGACGTTTCGGCCGGAAAGGCCATGCAGGTGGGCGCTGCGCTCTTGGTCACAGCTGCCGCGGTGCCTGACGTCCGTGTCATGCACGGTGTGTCATCTTTCCCTTCCTCTCGCCACGCCTCAGGTGGCCAGCAGGGGCGGCTACCGTGCCGCACGCCGTGGCTGGAAGGCCTCTGTCACCAGGAGTTCTCTGGCTCAGTGCCAGCGTCAGCAATCAAGGGGACCCCCTTTTGCGAGGGGGACTGACTGCCAAGCACTCTTCCCTGCACACTCACTAAACCAGTCCTGCCATCTTTGCAGGGGTCACATTCAACAGCTAGAAGGAAAACAACCTAAAAAATCCACTCAGCGCGTCCTGGTGGAGTGGTGGTTTGGTTAACTGTCTCCAGCCGAAGCACAGGCCACACACACCCCGAGGACCTGGGTGTGTTTCCTGGCCCAGGGAGAACCACCAAGATGCACAGCTAAGTTAAATAAATAAATGTCTTCCTCCTCTCTCTGTCTGCCTGTCTCTGCTCTCCTTCATTCCTGCTGCACCTTTCCTTAAAAAAAAAAAAAAAAAAAAAGACTTAAAAAAGTCCACTCTCAAATCATCACGCCATACATCTTAAATAGAACCAATTTTCATTTGTCTATTATACCTCTGTAAAGATGGAAAAAGGAAAAACAAGTATTATCTCAGAGCATGTTATATAAGAATATAAATTCAAATGATCAAAATAAGCGTGACAACCACCAGCAACCGGCTCAGGCGGTGTGTGGCCAGGGAATCACAACGATAGTCTGCGCCCAGGCGCTGTGGTGGGGAGGGACCCACGGCGCAGCTGCTGCGTGGCCACGGGCTCCTATCGCCCATGTTTGGTGGGAATATCTGCTCTGGCCACCGGGCTGTGTTCAGAAGCCCCATCTGCCACTCCTTTGAGCCTCAAGTCATTCTCTTTTTAGCCACTAGATAACCAGGAAAAAAAATTTTTAAGTTGCTCTTTTCTGGAATAAAATGTTAAAGCTTTCAGAAAAAAAACTGGGGTGGGGGTGGGGGATGATAGAAATTTAGAAGGCATCTTACCTATCAGGTTAAGCCAGGAGAGAGAACAGTATGATGACCTGAAAACCTGAATAGGTGAAAGATTATCCTGCCAGGAAGGGCCCGATGGTGCAAATACCAGTGGGGGACAGCCACCCTGGGAGATACAGACTGACAACAGGGGCAGCCCTGTCTCCCCAGCACAGGAGGAGCCTTGAAGGAGAAAGTTCCAGCTGGAAAGGACTGGCGATGATGATGATGTCAGCTAGAGCCCCCAAACTAGCAAACGAAACACCTACCCCTCAAATAGGGGCTCTTATTTTAATTAAAGTCATCAGTCTAACAGAATTCATTCTTTAGAAAGCAATGGAACCGATAAACAGGCAAACAGAATCAGTAACAGGAGAAAGGCACCAGTACAATGAGATCTGAGATAAGGCCAGATCAAATACAACGAGGTTTGAATAGAAAATGTGATGCATATTGTACAGTACACTTTCAGAACTTAATGAAGTGACTCATTTCCCAGGCCTGTCAATAGTCTGCCAGGGGCCAGCCTGCCTGGGCCACGGTGGGGCCAGTTCATTACTGAAGATGGGGTGCGGGTCTAAGTGTGAGCTCTGGGTCCGCCCCTCTCAAGGTGAGGGGAGTCAGTGAGATCACGCTGGCTGGGGAGGACAGTGTGGGATCCAGGGGAGCATCAGCATTCACACATTGGGGCTGCCATCTTCGTCAGGCAGATGAGTGATGTCCACCTGCCCATCTGGGAGGACTGGTAGAAAGGGACACTGCTTTCATAAATGAGGGACAGGGCAGATGGGACATGATGTAAAAGTTGAATCAAAGCCAAGGTCATGACAAAGGGAGCATCAAGGATGAGGAATGTGCGGCATCTGTGGACGGTGGGGGGCGGCAGGGTTGGAGAGTTCATGGATGCTTTTTGTTTTTAAAGGGAGGGGGAAGCAGGAGTGAAGGCGAGCAGGCAGGAGGGGAGGGAAGGAGGAGGAAGCACTTTCCTTCAGTTACTTGTACGTTTTAGTTATTCTCCCAGCCTGGGACGCAAACCCGGGTCCCTGGGACGTATGTGGCCTGCACTTTGGCCGAAGGCCGTTGCCCAAACCACTACCCACCCGGACACACCTCTAATGATTCCTCTACGGGCGTTTCTCCTTTAGTCCATTGTGAAAGCCAGTGGAGCGGACCAGGGGAAACCCTCCCAGCGCCGTGAAAGCTACGGGCAGGGGCAGCTGAGCCCAGGTGAGCCGGGCAGAGGAGAGACCCCTGCATTGGAGGCTGAAGACTGCGTGTGCGAGGGAGAGGGGGCCGGGGGCGCAGTCTGGGTGCAGAGTATGGCACATACAGTCTAGAGGGGAAGAAAAGGAGAACGCACAACAGAAGCTTCCCGGCCTGCAGCAAGGCCGGGCACTCGCTGTTTGCAGGGGCCGGGTGCAGGGGCCTTGGCTGCGGTGCGGGGTCACGGGGACACACGGCGGGGTGCGTGGGGGGTGCGTGGGGAATGCAGGGACTTACTGTTGATCCTGGAGATTTTCCAGACTTTATCAGGAGCCGCCTGCTTCTGGATCTCGAAGGTGAAGGGCTCCGTGTTTGGGTGCAGGTCCTTGTCCGAGGCTCCCAGGATGACGACGCTGAGGTTTTTAGCGTCGTCACACACGCTGGCCACCGTGGGGGAGATGACGGGCGCGTTGTCATTCACGTCCTGCAGGGTTACCAGCAGAGTCCCTGTCCCGGTGGCGGGTGGGTTGCCTGCGGGAAGGGACGGTGTCGGTGCCGTCATGTCGGTGTAGAGGTTAGTGGTGACCAGGCCTTTTATTGCACCCGTGATTGTGTGATGTCTCCCAGCGGTGCCCTTGCAAATCTAAGCCCGCAGTCGTGCCGACACAAGGAAAGCATGGAGATGGGAAAGAGGACGCCTCCCCGCTTAGGGAACCGAACGCTTTTCCTGCGCAGTGAGTCCCCACCTGCGCTGCCGGCACCGGGGGGCTGCAGCCCCATGAGAGGCGATGGTGCTGTCTGTGGACACAGGCGCGGGGTGCGCGAAGCCGGGGACAAGGGTCTGGTCCAGAGCGTGCCTTGGGGCAGAGGGCCTGGGGCGGCCGTGGGGCCTGCCGCCGGCAGCACAGCACAGGTTTGACAGAGGGGTTTGTTGAGAAACAAAAGGCCTAACTGGCGGCTTGGGCAGGTGAAAGCACCATGATAGACTCGTTGGAACTTATTTTCCAAGGCCTGTTTTTTTAAAAACCATTTTAGCTACTTCCTGGAATACTTTTCATTTTAGGAGCATGACATTAGGAAGCCCTGACAATCACCTCCAATACTGTCTTTCATGGCAAGAGAAGGGGCCTCAGCCCAGCAGAGAGCAGGCTGACTTTGCCTTTCTCTGAGTTCGCCTTTAATCACGATGCGTGAGAGGGTTGCTCCTGGGTCAAAGCATTCATTAATGGTTTTTGATTTTCTGCGAGAAAAGTCAGAGCCAAGTCTGCAGGCTGCACAAAGAATAAGTACCCAGATCCGCCTTGTCCAGAAAGGACAGGAGGCCCCCTAACCGCACAGACATCCGATTTTACGTGGTCGTGCTGACCTAGCGCATTTGATCACATTGTTTTCGGCCCTCGTTTGCTCTAACTCAGATTTCCAAGCTTAATTTCATTTCTGTCGCTTTCTGCTGACTCTTTGAAAAGCGCAGTACATGTAAAGTGAAGTCAGGGACTGCCGGGCGAGGAGGGGCGTGCGTCTGTGCGCTCGGCCACAGGCATGGAGCAGGGCGAGGCGGGGCTGACGGACCCTGCTGCTGAGGACCGGTCGCCCTTTTCAGGGCCCTGCAGCTGACTGCGGACACAGGCAGGGAAAGGAAAAGAAGGCAAACACCCTGAAACCAAAGGGACACTGTGAGCGCGCCAAGAATGCCGAGTAGTCCATCTGCAGCAGCTCCTCAGCAGTCCCAGAACCTGTCACTGCAGCCGAGGGGCCGGGCAGAGGCTCCTCCCTCATCAGAACCACAGGGGATGAGAAACTGCCTGGTGGCCGCCTCCAGGGGACACTGCCAGACAGCAGGACAGGGACAGCAGCACCTGCCAAGTCTCCTGTCCCCCCCCACTCCACCCCCGATCTGGGGCGGTGGCCTATGCCGCTTGCTGGCCCTGGTGGTTCTCAGGTGCTGTTCCCAGCTACGGGGCCAGGAGGGGCGCATGGGGACCGGCTGGCGGGGTCAGGCAGGGTATCAGGACTGGGCCATCACCACATGCTGCTGGTACCGATTCTATCGATGGCACGAAGCTGCAGAGGTTTTCCAGGAAGCCGGGGACATGGCTCTGGGCTATTTTAGGAGGACAGAGGTACTGACGGGGGTAGGACTGGAGTGGGGGCCAGAGTGATGGTGTGAGTCATGCTGTGGGCAGGTGGCACAGGAAGACAATGGCTCTGCTTGGTGATGAGACATGGGTGGGGCTGCTGGAGGAGAGGCCGGAGCAGGGTGTGGAAGGACAGCGGGCCAACTTTGGCTGTGCTGTGGGCCTCTCAGGTTCAATGCTCGGGTGAAGTGTGCAGAGAAATCTTTCCAGCAAATTCGGTTACCCGAGGCGAGAGTGCAGAATAACATGGGGCGGGGGTTGGGGAGACCTGGGAACCCCGAAGGCTCACAGAGCAGGAAAAGGTCAGCGGGATGCATTGAGAAGATGGACGGGAAGAGGAGGAGGTCTGGCAGTCCAGTGTGTGGGGAGCCAGGGAGAAGAGAGAAGTGATGGGGAGAATGGCTGCTGGCTCCGTGGGGACAGGTCTCCATGCGTGGTGAGGACACCTGTGGAGGGAGCTGAGCAGCGCGTCTCGAAACAAGGAGGGTGGTTGGGGCCGGGGCTGGCGGACATGGAGACACATCAGCACCCAGGATAGCTCCAGAGGAGCCACTGACAGGAGTGTCCCCCACGGGGTAGGAAGGCAGTGCCTGCAGGAGGACAGCCATTTCCAAGTGTGCAGTGCGGATGCCTGTGGGAGCGGGAACTCCTAGGAAACCCATAATCGCTTTGTCGTTGGGTTTTCTCTGTCAGCATTAGTCACTTGGTTGGATTTCTTTATTGAAAAATTATTTTTCTCTTTTCATTGTACTAATTGAATATTTCAAAGGAGCCCATCCTGCATTTTCACTCTGAATGTATTATGAAGTAAAGCTGTTCGGCAGGATGAATGGGAAGGCATTAGGAGGGTCTGAAATAGACCCATGAGACCGGCCTTTCGCCAACTTAATTGTGCTACCGCCTTCAATTCCCACGTGTTCTTCAACGGCCGCATCTTTTTCTGAAGTCAAGTAAAATGAGTTGTTTTTTTTCTGTTTGCTTGATAAGGTAAAGACTGGATTCTCGAGTCCTCGGGGAAAGAGCCTCCCCCAGTTCACACGCACAGGGTGGGGAGCACCACCCCAAACTCAGCCGTCATTCACAGCAGAGTGATTCTTCACCAGTCCCTTTGGCTCCAAGGTTTCCAAGGCCCAGGGAGTACAAGGACATTGCACTATCTCGATATTCCCAAGAGTCAGCAGCATGCCCATCTCTCCTCCTGTCGTCACCCCCAGCCTTGAAGGGACTGCCCTTCATAACTAAATATCAGAACCAAAGCGGCAGCTGTGTCCTCCTTCACGGGTGTCCTGTTTTCATAGTTAAAGCCACAATGGGAGTATAACACATGGGTGTCTATGACTCAGTAACTCTGTGTCCCCAAATCCCAACTTGGGTTCAGAGCCTGATGACTTGGTGCAGTGTGGAGCCTGGGACCCAGCCACCAGCGGGATGACCGGACATTGCTCCACTGGGGACTGGGCTGGAATTGCTGCCTGGCTTCCTGGATGCACCTTGATGAAGAGGTCCTCATGGTCCCTCCAAGAACTTCAGACAGGCTTCTCCCTCTCTCCAGGCCCCTGGGCCCCCCTTTCCTAAAGAATTGGCTTCAGAAACTTGCTCTTGTGATTCTTTCTCTGACCTCTAAGTGTGAATCTTCTCCCTGCATCTGCCATTTTACCACCCTGCAAAGCCTTTCTCAAGGGCCTCGGGCTCTGACATGTGGTCACGGAAGGAGATGGCGCTCCCAAGTCCAGGCTCGGAGGGAGAAGGAGCCTGACCCCTCATTAAATCACCAACAACATATTGCTTTCTGTGGCAGACCCACTGAGCCGAAGCCAGCGCCCCAAGACGCACGTGTCCCCTGGCCCTGAAGTGTGGGCCAGGGCTTTAAATATTTTTTTCCGTCATGGGAATTCTATTTATTCAGAACCCTGATCAGACAGGATTTCCACTTTGCCTAAAATACAGATTTTCCTGATTCCATTAATCAGAAGTTTTCTCTCTTCATCAGCAGGAGACACAATTAAAAACAAGAGCACGCTCCTAATTAAAAAATATATATGATTGGGAAAAGATTAGAAAGAAGTGTACCGCAACCTAAATAGTAATTATCTTTCTAGGAAATTGACATTAAAGTCATACTTTTTTCTGTGTTTAATTTTCTTCATCATCACCATCATCGCTCTACTAATCAGAAAAGGAAATGTGCGACTGAAAAATTAAACAGGGATTAAACACTATTCCCCCCCAGTTCCACTTTTCTGTTTCCCTCTCTCTTTAATTAATACATTTTTACAACAATTGAGAACTGGGTCTGTTTAGAGTCGTGCTATGCTCGCCTTTTGTTTTAGAACCTTCGGTCCTCAAGGCAGCTGTGGACACGAGCCTCCGGACCTGCTCCCAGCCCCGCCAGCCATGAACCTGCTTTCCGTCTCTACAGGCGCGTGTCTCCTGGACACTGCACATTGCGATGGGGACTGGGCCCAGATTGCCCTTCTGCCATGTCCCCAGGCCGCTAAGGCCAACTCCCAGTGCAGGAGCGGAGACAGGGCTTCCGGTCCCGCCTCAGCAGCAGGACGGTTTCCAAGAGGAGGTCGTGAGATCTCAGTGAGGACTTCTGGAAGCGGGCTCTGGAAGCATGGGGAGGAGGAGAGCTTTCTAGTCACTGGACCCACATCTTCACTGAGCCAGACCTCGAGGCACGCAGTGTGTGCCTTACCCCGGGGGGCCGTGAGTCTACGGGGCTTAATGAGGGTTCAGTGGAAAGAGCAGGGGGAGATGGGGGAGCAGAAGGAGCTCGCGGACGCTGAGCATCAGGACTTCCGTCCATGCAGAGCGGGTGCTCCGCAGGTTTCTGAGGTGACTTAGGCTGAGCCGCGCATTCAGCCCCACGCGCCAGTGTCTCTGCTGGTCTCCACGCCCCCGCCCCGCTTCTTGATCCAGAGCAGCGGCTGTGCCCTTCCTCTCTCTCCTGGGAGAGAGCAGGACGTCCCACCAGGGACAGAGAGACACCTCCAGCGGTGTCTGAAGGACACTTGAAGCCCAAATTCTGGGAGAAAAATCAGGAGAATCTGAGAGGCTCTGAGCAGAGGTGGGTACCTGGCCAGGCCGGAGGCCTGACAGTGTTTTAATGTCCAAACCAGTCTCTCTCCCCACTGACTGAAAACATGTTGAGGATGGCTGATTTGGCTGGTCAGTGTGGAAACCCGCTGGTCAGGGAGCGGTCAGGTCAATGAGCATGGGGGAACCTTTTCATCCATGGCAGCCTCATGAATTGAGGCCATGGTCAAGGAAGGTCTTCTCTAGCTGATTTTCTGACAGGGCGCCCTTCAGTGAGTGGAGGGCATGAGTATCGATCCCTCCTCAGAAACAGGCTCCGCCCACCACCGGCGCGGTTATCCGCAGTTGGCTCAGACACTGATTACTGTATAGTGATGTGCTTGGAAAACTGGCTCATGACTCTGTTCAAGTCCATGGACAGCACTGAGGAGAGACTTACCAGGCCCCAGGACCTGGGGTGTCCAGGCCTTGAGACAACCCCACAGGGTGGTGGGCATAGTCCATTCTCTGCAGGTGGGGGAACCGAGGCACACTGTCCTGCGGCCATGCTGGCACAGCTGAGTGGGGGCTGGCTCACAGTGACATGCAGAGAAGCCAGCTCCACGCCCGCTGGGCCCACAGGCGAAGCCTCTCTAAGACCAGGTCTCCAGGATGATGTCGTGGGGCTGTTTTGCCAGGGAGAAGACTATAACCAGTATTTTCAATGTGATGGATCTTTTCCTGGGACTTGAAATAAGGAGGGGTGATGGCTGGGTCCTCGATTTGTTTTCCTTCGTCCATTACTCTAACGGCAAAGATAAGGGGTGCTAAACTGGCTTAATTGGGATGTCCCCATAACAAATGGCTGGGTTTTATCCAAACTAACATCTTTGAAGTAGAATTAATTTAAATAATCTACTGCATGCCCCATGCCATCTAGAGCTTGGTGCGCTGGCTCCAAGAGAAAGACCACTGATGGAGGCATCTTTCTCAAGGTCACACCCCCTGCTGTCCCCAGCGTGGGTCTCGGCAATCGTTTTACCAGGGGGCTGAATGATATTATTTCCCCTTTTAATCAATCTGAATGTACTGTGCACAATACTTCAAGTTGGAATCAGCTGGTCTTACCAGGCCGCCCCTCATGCAGAGACCGAAGGCAAAGCCAGCTGGGAAGGATGCCTCCCGGGCTCTGAAAGCCCTGTCTTGATCTGTTCTGCTCTGAGCTGGCAGTTTGTGCGCCGAGTTTGGAATCTGTGTGGCTCTCAGTGACCTGCTCCACGTTTTCACTGACAGACTCACACACACTTGATCTACGTTGCTAAAGCACACAGAGATGCTGCTGAATTCAGTGATCGTTTGGCTCGTTTGACTGCTACCATTCCCTTATTCTTTGAAATGAAGAGAGATGGGGATACAATGCTTTTGATAAAGACTTTCTGGGGACACCAGAGCATGCACGGCCTCTTAATTCACATGATTTCATAGGCACGGAGCCTTAGGAAGACCTGAAAAGGATCATTTTTTTCCCCCTTTGAAGTCTCTGCATGGTATGGGTGCTGGGAGCAAGGGCTTTGGATTTACTGAAGCAAAATATGTCTTTGGTGTGTAAAATTGTAACTTAGATCTTCTCTGAGGGCATGAGTACCATTCAACAACCTCCGTGGAATGGTGGCCCCGACGACAAGAGCAGGGGTGCATGATGGGGCTCCAGTGGGAAGGGGCAGGGGCTGGCCTCAGGGACTCCTGAGCCAGAGGTGGTGAGCCAGGGTGCATGGCCGCGATGCCCTTCCTGCCCGCAGCCTCCCCCAGGGGATTCCAGGACTCTTCGGAGAAACTGTGTGTGACAGTTTTCAGCCCACGTTAAGACAGTGAGCCGAAAACATGGCCTTTCTGGTGATGATCCACTGGGGCGCTCGGTGCCAGCTGCCGTAGCTCTGCTCCCTCATCAGCACAGCCCAGAGATTTTCCATGCACTGCACTCGGCAAGTTCTCTCTCCATCTTGCTATTTTCCTTAACTGTCAATACTATGTTTCCTTCCCTAAGACAGAGCAGCGATTCCTGGTTCACTGAGAGATTTAGGAAAAGAGTTTCTGTGCTCAGAAGGCACTATCGTAACGTTTTCAGAAAGCGTGGGCCACAGAAGGCGATGATGGTGCTCATCTCTGAAGATAAAATGCCTTCCAGCACTAAAGGTCAGATCTTATCAACCTATGGGACTAAGGGCTTGACTGTCTCCAGCCGCTCTGCTGTAAAACAAGTCTTTCCAGTGGAATGGCGCTGTCGTTAGGTGATGTGGAGTTCACTAAAACTGACACTTAAAAGCTTAAGAGAAGCACCTTGGACACTGGACATCTTTGCAAGTCCTGTGGGTTACAATGTAGAGAAGAGGCTAAGGTGCTTTTCCTTCCCAAGTCATCTGTGACCTGGGCATCAAGGTTATCGTTAAGCGTGATTTTAGAATCTGCCTCAATGAACTTTGGAGACTCAAGCAAATATATACAAAGGACTTTTTACTTCTGTTAATCCAGAAAGTTTTTTACTTCTCCATTCTGATGCCACAGTTCCTAGACTTGGAGGAACCTCACAGACACCTGTGCTGCCTTATTGTCATTCTGTAGCCAGTAAGAGGGCTGAGTGCAGACTTTGCATGGGGACCCGTTTGCAGCGTATTCCAGGGCCTTCAGAGAGCGTGTTTGCTGCATCCTCTCTGCAGACACGCATCCTCCTTCTCTTGGCAGGTCTGACCCATCTCCAGCCGGGATTGTCCTTCCTTAGAATCATCAGGTTCTGGGTAGACAGGTACTTGGAGAGCAGACACATGGCTCCAGCCCTCCTGGTGGAGAGGGCACAGGTTCTCTGCAAAGCCGTGTACTTTTTGGGTTAAGTTTATATGGAAATAACAATGTTTCATAAAGATGCAGCTTGAGGAATTTTCACAGTATGAACACACCTCTGTAGTCCAATATTACTAGATGAAGAAATCCATCCACTGGCAGCCAGCAGTGACGGTGAGTCTTGCCTGGGTTTGAGTTTCTTGTCAACGGAGCCATCTCGCCCACCACCTCCATTTCCGCCTCCTGCTCAGTGCTCTGCTGGTGAGGTTCAAACGTCTTGTTGTGAATACTTGTGACTCTGCTCATTGAGACGTCAGCTAGTCAGCTACAGCCATGTGGTCGCTCCCTCATCTGGAACGCCCCGCCTCCCCCCTGCTCAGACTGTATTGAACGTCTTCTCCGAGGTTTTGGTTTTAATCATTTTGACTATGGATGACCTGAGGTCCGTTTGTTCTTCTTGAATTTTGGGGTGGGTATCTTTCATCAGTCTTGGGAAGTTCCTGGATGTTATATTTTCAGAGATTTCTTTTGGCCCCAGGATGATGTTCCTCCCCGCTGGGGCTCCAGTCGCAGGGGGCCTGCCGGCTCCCTCACGCAGCCCTCCCCAGTCTCGCCTCTGGTTTTCCGTCTTTCGTTCCTCTGTGCTTCACTCTGGGTGTTTCCAGAGCTCCGTGTCGTGAATCCCAAGTTCTGCTGCTAAACCTCAGGCATTTCCGTTGTGGAGTGTTCGTCTGATTCTTTCTTACAGGTTACGTCTCTGTGGAACGCTCCCTTCTTCAGTCTCTTACTCTTTCAAATGCATGAATCACAGCTTCTGAACTATGTTTATTAGCATGCAGTCCTTGTGTGCTGCTTCAAATATTGGGATCCTCCTTTGCTCCCATTTTTCTCTTGATCAGCAGTTACATATTCTTGCTTCTTTATAGGTTTAGCATTTTTTTTTTTTTTACTGTCAATTGGGCATTGTGTGAAAAAGAACAAGCGGGCCCAGATGACACACCCCACTGCAGTCACCACCTGTCTTGTGTTCACTGAAGAGGACGAGGACCAGCTCGGGGGATGAGGTGGGTCAGGATGCGCTGTGTTTGGAGGACCCGCCAACTGCTGGCTTGCCCTGCTGTACGGAATGGCCCTCCTGGGCGTTTTGATGAAGAGCCTGGAGTATCTCCGCTGGCTGAGGCCCCAGGAGACCAGCTCTGCCTTTAGCAGGCCCCTCAGCGCTCAAGTTCTTCGCAGCAGCTCTAGCAGAATGACCTCGGACGCATGCACAGTTCTGGGGACTCGTAGACCAAGGTGCCAGCAGATGTGGTGTCTGTTGAGTCTGCTTCCTGGCTCACAGGCACTGGTTTTCTG
The DNA here is from genome assembly GCA_004363575.1 of Solenodon paradoxus. Classification (NCBI taxonomy): domain Eukaryota; kingdom Metazoa; phylum Chordata; class Mammalia; order Eulipotyphla; family Solenodontidae; genus Solenodon; species Solenodon paradoxus. The sequence continues at coordinate 128,138 of RJWH01002774.1, read as the reverse complement.
CTGCATCCACAGGATGCGAGGGCCCAGGGGCATCCTGTGGTCTCTTTTATAAGGGCGCTAATCCCTATCATGAGGGCTCCACCCTCAACTACGCATGTGCTAAAGCCCTCAGCTCCTAACTGCACTGGGATTAGAGTTCAGCATACGGGTTTGGAGAGGGAGCACAACATTCAGTCCATAGCACCGCCATCCCACCGTCCACCCTGTGGGGCTTCAAACCCAGGCAGATGGCTGTGCATTGGCGGGGGATGGGACTCTGTCAGCAAGCCTGTCATCACCATGAGACCTGGAGAGCTCACTGTCCTTCAAAGGCATTGCCCACAGGGAAGCATGTGAGGTCCCCGGGCTTTTCTGTGGTTGCACCAGCCTTTCTGACTTCTTCCCCTCCATCCCAGCCCACCTGGGTCCCCCAGAAGGGAGCAGTGGCCCCAGAGGGAGAGAATGGTGGATGGTCTGATACTCTTTTTAGACCCTTCCTCCCTCTTTGTATTCTAGTTGCTTGTCACGGCTTCTGCAGCATTCTGATTCTTTCCCACTGAAGGTTTCTGCAGAAAATCCCTGACCAGAAATCCCTCGTCTGTCTGTGGGGATGCTGCTCTACCACCTCCAGTTGCAGCAGCCATAGATTTTATTGACAGGTTTTGGTATAAACTCCTGAATGACCTGTTGTTTTGAGAGAGCAATTTATTTTCTTTAGTTCCCCTAAGATTACCTGACAAGCCCTTATTCTTTCATTCCATCAAACACACCGAGTTTCTCCAAAATTAATGCAATCAAATGCTCCTCTCGGTAGGATGGAGACATCCATTGGGCTGCTAACTCTGATTGAACGTGGAGGCTTGGCGTTTCACGCTCAAACATCGTACCTAGAGAGAAGCGTGCAGGGTGCGACAAAAAGGAAACATTAAACTCAAGTCCCCTGATTTATGAGGCCTTTAAAAAATAGATGCTCTTTTTGCTGGGAATCCTTTGGGCCTTGTTAGAGGTGATTGGCGCTAATGATAGGCTATAGATTAATGCTGACCTGCTGTCCCCGCATGGCGGCATCTTTGGGGACGTTTCCGTCCTTTGGAAACATCTGTGCCACCTGGTTTTGAATTTTCTGTGCCACCTGGTTTTGAATTTCCTTCTTTGATGATAATATTAGCAGACTAGAGAAGTGTTTTTCATAGCAGTTTGTTCTGAGGAGTGTTCTTTCCTCTTCGTGGCGGCACCGGGGTAAGACGAACACTGATGAACACGAATGGACGTGTGGATGGGTTGCTGAGATGCGCCGACACTCCACACGCTCGTTTCTCTCTTCAGAGGACGGCGGAGCAGAACAGAAGCTTCTTGCCCAGCTGCACCTGGAGAGAAGGCTCCGGAAAAAATGAAAGTGTCCTCTGTTTCTAGTTTGTGTGTTTTTTTAGAGGAAAGGTGCAATCAGGATTGAAGGCAAGCAGGCAGGCAGGTCGGAAGAGAGAGGACGGAGAGGCACTGTATTTTATTTAGTTGCCCTGGTCCTTGAGATGTATGTGGACTGCACTCGGCTGGAGGTGGTTGGTTCAACCACTACTCCATCGGGGGACACCAATTTCTAGTATTCTTTGATCAATAATTTTGATCAATAATAAAGCTACTTCATAAGGCAATGACAACTGTCATATTTGCTGCATTCATCATTCCTTTGTGGTGTTCTTAGCTGAGAGATTTCTGTACAAGAAAAATTCTGTACGTCACACGAGATTTTGAAATCACTACTGCAGCTGATCATAATCGCTCTTCTGCTTCTTGTTTGTGCAGTTCTGGAGTGTTCCTGGCTTATTGTCTTCTGCTGTCCATGTCCGCAGCACTCCGGGCCAGACCTACTCCTTCGGCAAAGCGCGTCAGTCTGCAGCTCCATATCCTTCGCCGGGGTGACTCCCAGGGAAAGCGCCTCACCCGTCCCAGCGCCGTGCTGCTGGCTCCCGGGACCTCGTCTCCACATCGCCGCATCAGGCAGCGTGGGGACAGTCCTTGGGAACCGGCTCTGCTTCAGGCAGGGGAACCAGCAATCCCGATTTCTGCTCTAGAAACTAAGCGCCCTTTCTACTTCATGCTCAGTATGAGTTTTTGTTTGGTTTTGTCCGTGGTCCTCCATGCCCATTCTCTGGCCACTGCATGGGGAGACACCTGCTCTGACTTTCAACATGTTTCCAGACTCTAGACTCACTTTACCCAAACTGAGCTCACCGCCTTGGGCTCGGGCATCTCTGACTTGCTCCCTAGCTGGCTTTGGCATGCACCCCCGGCTGCGCTCATGGTCATCTGACCGGGCTCTGCCCCGCCAGGGGCGTCAGCGCCAGGGGCGCAAGGCTTGTCCTGGAGGTGCCTCGGCGACACAGTCAAGCCGCGCTCCTTGGCGTCGTCTAGTGTGTCTCGTGATCTGGGCCCCGGGCAGCTGTGCAGCAGCGGGAACACTGCGAGGTCAGGGGCGGGGAGTCAGAGCAGGGCTGAGCGCCCACCTTCTCCGCCCTGATGCTCGGACACGGTGCTCCCACCGGCCATTTCCCACCCCCGTGTCCCTTTGGGCTTCTGTCCGAACGCCTTGCCTCTTCTCAACTTCTCCTTCACTGCGAGTGTGGGGTCCCCTGGACCAGAGGCCCCCGTGACCGTCCTGAGGCTGAAGAGGGCTCCCCGTGCTGAAGTCCCTCAGTGCCGCCAGGGCACTGGCGTGAGGTCGTGTGCTGGCCTGAGCACGGGGGCCCTCACTGCCCGTGCAGGGCATCTCCAGGGCCAGGCTCAGCCCCCAGTCCCGCCCTCCCAGATGAATCTCTGTGCCGGTTCATCATGTCTGTTTCCTCCTCGCAAACTCAAGGATCATCTGGTCGCCTGACCGTGAAATGACTCCCCAGGGTGTGAGCTGCTCTGAGCTTCCTTCACAACCCAACGGAAGTGGACGCACCTTCTGTCCTCTGCTGACCGCCTGGGCCACACTCCCTCCCGGCCTCCACGTCTGCTCTACGCTCTCAGCAGCCCTCCTGCCTCAAAGGCCATCTTTGAAGGTCCACTCCAGGGCCGGCGTCGGCGTGGAGCCTCCCTTCTGCTGAGGGCGTGAGGGTGCACCGCGAGCCGTGTGCGCTCCCGCCTGGTCTGGGTGCGCGGCAGCACGCGGCGGGGGCAGGAGTCTCCCTCCGCCCTGTCGCTGAGCTTCTGATGGGCACTGGGGAGCCCTGTGCACGTTCACTGAGACATGAAGGTGTTCAGCCGAAACTTCAGCTACAAACAGCCGGCTTCCAGAGCGGCAGGGGCAGCAAAATGTCTTGTGTGATCAGTCTCAGCTTCACGCGCCCCCAGCCAGCCCCGCTTCCCCATCTCAGTCAACGGCGAATCCTGTCAGCGCTGCAGCGGGAACACGCAGAAAACCCCGAGAAGAGGCCCTTGCTTGTCCCCTCCCTGACTGCTGGGCCAAGCCACCATCGCACCTCGATTCTCACCAGGCCTCCCTACTTCTGTCCTTGTCCCGAGTCTGATGTCAGCAGAGCAGCGGGTCACAGCACACTGAACGCCACCAGCTCTCGGCCACACTGTCCCCGCACGTATGACGAAGCTGAAGGGGTGCGGCCCCGTGGGACCTGCCAGCACCCACCCTTTGGGTGCCCCCCCACGTTTTTACTAAATGACCCTGTCTCAGCGGGGCCCCCGAGTTAAGATGGTAGCGCCCTGTAGATCCTACGCGTTTCCTGCCTCCTGTCTTGTGCTGTTCTGGACACGCTCGTGTGTTTCCCTCTTCCCACAGCAGGTGACAGCAGCTCCATTTCCTCCTTCCCCTGTGAGCGGGCGGCTGCCTGGGAACAGAGCCCTGGGGGAGGACAGTGCGCGTGGCCCTGGGCGTCGAGTCTGCCCTGTGGTCCCGGAGTGCCCGGCGGGGCACCTGAGGCCTTGGTGGGGGCGCGTCCGCAGGGCCAGGTGTCCTCTGATGCCCCTGTCATCTGCGCATGTCCAGGGGTCCTCCCCGTCGCCCCACAAGGGGACATCGGTGTGGCTTTCTTGCCGCAGAGCTCTGTGCTGACTGGACACGACTCCCGTCCCACGGGACCGCGAGGTCCAGGTCTGGGGGCATTCCTGCCTCGTGTGTGTTGAGCACACACATCCCCCTATACCCTCCCTGAGACACCCCAGAGGGGCAGGCAAAACGGAAACACGTGTAACCACAACGCGCACCCTTGATGGAACGACTCACCGCTGTCGATGGCCAGGAAGAGGGCTGTGTACACGCTGTCGTGGACGAACGGGGACTCCCGGTCCAGCACTGCCGTGGTGTCCACGGTCCCGTTGATGGGGTTAATGGTCAGCCAGTCTGCGGGGTCCCTGTACATGGAGTACCTGCAAAGGAATTGCCAGCCGCGTCAGATGACACTCAAGGGACGGTTCCCCAGTGCTGGGCGGAAGAGCCCAGGCTCGGCGCCGACACATTCCTACGCCAGGTCCTGAAACACCAGGACCGGCGGTGGCTCCTCGGGAAGGCGTGGCTGACCACCGGCAAGGCCGCTGGCCTGGCTGTCAGGCGTGCTGACCTGGACGCTGCTGGCTCCTTCAGTCCTCGGGCAGGCCTGCGAGGACAGAGCAGCTCTCTGGCCAGCTCTCCCGGATGCTCCGAGGCCACCTGCAGATTCCTTTTGGCACCTTGAAGGAATCGCGTCTGCAGACCAGGAAGGTTCTGGTAGGGAACACGGCCACTTGGAGGAGGTCACACTGGGGACCTCAGAAGGGGCAGCGGAACGAGGCCCAGGAGTGGGTGGGAGATGTCAGAGGACTCAGGCGAGGAGGAGAAAGATGAGTGAACACATGAGGAGGGCAGAGGTCTTCACTGGGACATGAGTCCCCGGAGGGTAAGGCCCTCTGCTCACTGTGGTGACCCCCGCTTCTAGAATGGTCTCAGCACACAAACCTGATTCCATGGGGTGGCTGAGAGTGGGTGAGTGTTTAGGGCTAGAGGGAAGAAAACAGCTTCTCTGAGGGAAAGGGGCTCGGAGGGCCAGACGGGGCCAGATGACTCAGACCTTGAACTGCTGTTGTAAGGAGCTTGGACTCTGGAAGTGGGAGATCACTGAGGAATTTAAAAATGTTATCTTTTTGGAGATTGTTATAAATGTCATACGTGCCCACTGGAAGAAGTTAAAGTGAGATAAAGGTGCAGAAAGTAAGAGAAAAGTCGTATCTGAGGGACGCTCGCTGAAAATGGCTCCGATCTCCGAATGGGGTGATATGGGTGGGGGAGTCATCCCTGCGACCCACGCCACGTGATGCAGCCGCTGACCCAGAGGGACCCACGCGTGCGGGTGCTGCCTTCCTTTCCCACCTCTGGGGGGCCGTGCCCGAGGCGGCATGGGTGGGGTGTGCTCACCATCTGGGGGACACGCGGGGGCCCATCCTGGCCTTCCGCTGCTCCGCGGCTCTGAGAATGTGCGAGACAGCAGAGCTCACATCTCCAGAACCGAGAGAGCGGGGCAGCGGCACTTCTCGACTTGAGTCTCCCTTCTTATCAACACTCACCGCTGATCCAGGGGTGACTTGTGGTCCAATATATTGGAAATGTGGAAAATTTAAATGAACTGTAGTTTATCCCCTGTGACTCAACTCAGAGTTAGAGCAGACATGCAAATGGAATAATCTAGCTTTTCACGCTGGCAAAGAAACAAAACCTTCGTCTCTCTGGGTCACGTCTTCAGCTTCGCGAGGGCTGGGTTCACGTTCAACGGGAACTTCTGCTTCTCTTGTGTGAGGAGCCGCTGTGTCCACGGGAGGCCGACAGGCCAGAAGGGCCTCCTAGACCAAGGCCGCAGGCGTGTCACCCTCCCCGCGACAGCAAGGGCTGGGCCTCTCCAGATGGCGTTTCACTCCTTCTTCCTGAGAGATGCTCAGGTACCACAGCTGTGCCCACCCTGTGTCTTCCCAGGGCCCTTGTTCTTCCAGCAGGTACCTAGTTAGTTGGTGGCTCTTGCCACCGAGGACGCTGGGGCGTACACGGTGTCCCTGCTCCTGACTTGAGTTTGTCATCGACCCACAGCACAGCCCGAACGGAGACGGAGGGCTCCATCCTTCCTCCGAGCCTGGCGCTGGGTCACAAACGCCCACGAATCCAAGCACAGAGCTGGGGTGAGACCCCGTGCAGGACACGGCCTGGCCCAGATGTTCTGCCCCAGCCGGGAGGACAGCCCAGGCCCCCACTGCCTGCCCGTCCGCTTCTGCTCAATGGGTCTTTTGTCAAATCAGCCGTTTGGACCAAGCGGTCAGGCGCTCCTGACATTTTCAACGCTGTCTTTTCAATAAAACTTTCGGTGTAAAAGTGCCAGCGTGTAAGATGTTTTCTGTGCTTCTAGGCCTGAAAAACACAACCGCCTTATTAAAGTGGAATTTCCGGACAATTTATCTGTAACGAACTTTGCTAGTTACAGGAGCGGAGAAATCAAATTGAAAACAGGACTCGCGTCGGTCTGCCACGGAGCTTCACAGGTGACATCGGAGTCTCCCCAGGGCAGGTGTGGGGCGAGCAGGGCTGGCCGCAGGGTCCTCGGGTGAGTCGCAGGGCCGGGGCTGTGACCCGGACGCCGGCCTGCACCCTTCCTTCCGGGAAGCAGGCTCACCGTTGGTGGGGACCCTGCTAGGTCCAGAGGCTCCGCCGGGTGCGGGACGGACTTTCAGGCCACGGGCTGCCTGCTTGAGCCCACAGGGCCCTGGGCTGGTGGGAAGCGGGCAGAGACTGGGTCTCTCTGCCTTCTGCAAGTGTCTTGGCTTTGATTTATTTCTGATTGGGCATCCACATTAGTTCAGCGTAGAGACCAACTTGTCGTGCGTTAGAGAGCCTGTGTGTAGACTTAAAATGCCACATGGTCACAGAAATACGAGAGTGGGAAGAGCCAAGGGGTCCACACAACCCAAGGGAGCAGGGGAAATGGGCGAGTTATGGATGCCGAGAGCGAGGTCCACGCAGACAGAGCGTCTCACATAACATCAACTCCAGGCACACATCAGCGAAATGGAGACATAGCCACCCACCCACCTAGACACACATCCGCACACCCACACTGGAAAGTGTTCCACTCAGAGTGAGGCATTTGAATTGTTTTGGAAAGCCAGACTATTCAGTATCTCGTGTTGACGCATTTTCCACCTGGAAACTACATCAGCTGGGCACCATGCCGATGCCTTTGGCCTCTGGGCACGTGAGGACAGCTGTAAATGCTCCGAGAGGCTGGTGCGTCTCTTCGCCGAGCGGGGCGGGAGTTCCTGGGGAGGGTCGGGGTGGGGCTGGGGTTGGAGGAAGCCAGTTCTGTGCCTGCCGGAGGGCTGTGCTGGGACCAGCCCTTGGAGCTGGGGCCTCATCCCCATGTTGTAAAGATGATGCACAGTCTCCAGGCCGCCACTGCCCACTTCACCGTTTCTGAAGCCCATCCGGATGCACCGTCCTCACAGGGCTGCTTTCTACGTGCTTTAAGGGCCTCTCCTTACTGCCTCAGGTCAAACTGACTGCAAAGCAGTATAGAGGTGCCTAGAAACACGGGGTCGATGTGTGATGCCGCACACTTAACCGTGTCCCCAGGATGGAGGGGCTGGCACCTTATACAGGGACTCAATATGCGGTTCTTTCCAACAGCAGCCCGAGGCGTCGGAAACTACCAGGCCCAACATCCGAGGACACGCACTTGCTGGCTCTGGATGAGAATGTGAGCGCCTTCTGTCAGGTGACGCCATAAACAGCTGTTTCACTACTACTCACCCCCGTGGTCACTATTAATTTCACTGTTACCCGCCAGGTCTGGCCCTGCCTATGAGCATGATGGGGTCAGGGCTACAGTCTCACATGGTCTGTCCCACCACTGGAAGCTGCATCGAGCAAAGACGACGAGAACTTGGCGGCAGAACACACGCTTTCTGCAGGTGGGATACCTGCCCCCCTGCCCTCGTGGAGCCTCCTTCCTGGAGGTCTGTGCAGCTTGCCCTCTGCTCCCGGGTCCGAGAGCGCTGTCTCACCAACAAGAATGGCAGCGACTTCCCATCGGGTGAGCAGTCAAGTGGAAGCCCCTGTGCAAGGGGCGGAAAGACCCAGAGCAGAGGCCCCTGGAGCGCTGACTGGGGGACAGCACGCCGAGGTCTCTGCTGGAGGCCATCGTCATGTGCCACTGTCCTCCTTTGGTCAGCCGACTGCCAAACTCAGTAGCACTTATCACAGGACAGAAGAGCCTTGGGCTGGGAGTCTGGGATGGACAGAGTGTGGCCCGGGGCTCAGTGCTGCATGCCAGGCAGGTCAAATTCTGCTCTTGTCCACTCAAGATGATGGCATAGTGGGGTCTGGCCAGGGGCTCAGCTTCCGGTGGCTGGTGTGGAAGAAACACGCTGAGAGAGCACGTCAGGGTTGGGAGGCACAGTGCTGGAATGTTCACCGGCTCCTCTGCGGTTCTCAGTTACTTTTATTGGGTGATTAATCGACATGCCATCGCCTTTACTCCAGCACCTGAGTCCCTGAGCCCAGCTGAGCGAGGCAGTGGTGCTTTCAGGAAGTGGATGATGCCGGCTGCCGTAGGGACCGCAGGCGGAGAGCAGGCGAAGGCCTGCAGTAAGCCGTGAAGGTCAGTGGACGCGGCCTGGCATTCTGCCAGCCTGCAGGACCCATGCAGCCATGTGAGGCTTAGAGGCAGGATCTTTGCCCTGGGTGAGTGTGCAGTGTCGGGTCCTTCTGGAGGCTAGAGGGCGCCGGGAGCTGAGTTGGGCTCACAGTCCAGACAAGCTGGCCCCAAGCAGGTGGTTTTGCAGGCCACTCTAGGAGGGTCTGGGGGCTTCTTCCCCCACAAAGCTTTCAGGCTCACACGCTGTCCATCCTGGGTGTAACTTCATGTGCTCATTCAATACACATTCTGGAACAGGGGCGAGGTGCTGGACGCGGTGCTGGGGCAGGGCGCCGTGACCGTGTCTGATTCACACGTTGGGGAGGGCTGCCTTCTCTCCTGTGTCCTGAGCCCACTCACACATTCTCACTGTCATTGGCCTTGTGCCGCGATGGGTGAACGGAATGGATGAAGGGGGACGAATGAGCAAGATGACAAAGTGTGAAAAGCAAATCAAGGTTCATGCGTGGGACGCCCAGGAGCTGATCTCCCCAGTGAGTCACAGGGCTTTGGAGACAGTCCTGTCCAGGTCCACCTGGAGCAGTGGGTTTAGGGCTGTTGGTGTGGCCAGGAGTGTCTGGGGCACAGGCAGATGGTCTCAGAAACCCTGCTCCCTGCACAAGGCACCAGCTGTTTCCACCTTTCACCCCCCCAACTCGTCCTGCTCCCCCCACACCCCCACCTTCCACCAACCTCGAGCTTTTGTTTTAGTCGCTGTTTGTGCCAGGAATTCCACCCCGACCGTTTCGCTTGGCTGGACCCTCATCCCTCAGACCTCATGTCGCCATTTCTCTCTTGGCAAAGTCAGTGTTTTGTTCCTCTGTGCAACCTTCTGTTACAGATGGCGCTGTCCGCCCCTCTCTCAGTCCACAGGATGTGTGTGGTTTACGACAAAAACACCAGATACACGGTGTGTCTGCGTAACATGAAATATATGTGCACCATGGCGGCAGGTGACATATAACACCAGCCACGTCGACAGACTCATCTACAATATACTTACTACAAAACAGTTATAGATGGAATGTTCTGTCCCTCCCACACTCCTATCTTGGCTCCAACCCTGTATGTGGAAAAGTGGCCTCCGAGGAGGTAATTGAAGTTAAATGATGTCATGAGAGCGATGTGGGCATGTAAAGGAAAGCATCTCTATATGGTTAGTTTTGATTGCAAAAAAAAAAAAAAAAAAAAAAAAAAAAAAAATAGAGAAAGAAATCTTACTGTAAAAGGAATCCAGGCTAATGTTAGGAATCTAAATTCTGATCAGCAAAAGTAAAGGTGCAAATCCCATTAGCCAGGGGCCCTGTTCCGATAGGCTTCGTGCTCTTTTTAAAGGAACATGGGATGAGCTTGTCTCCAGCACGTGCACCACGGAGGACGAGTCAGGACAGAGAGAAGGGTCATCACAAGCCGAGAGAAGGGCTTTCCTGGGAGACGAGGTCACGGGCGGCAGCTTCCAGCCCCCGAGTCTGTGGTATTTCACTAGCCTTCCCAGTAGGAGACCAAATCAATTTACACGGGATCATGAAGCTGCCACTTTACTGGTCAAACCACCGAAGGGTAGCAGGTTGTGGTCCAGTGGGACACGTGGGGGTCCATTCAGTGATGTTTCGCGTCCTAACCGCGGCCCGGCCCCGACGCCCACTGCGGGGCGCGCTTGCGGGCGGGGAGACCCGTCCTGCAGTCTTTGCTGACTCTCCCGCGACCCAGCGCGTCGGTCAACCCGGTGGCCGGTGAGCGCAGGACTCAAGCGAGCACTGAGCTTTGCTCTGGCAGGAGCGTCCGCACGCGGACACCCGGCGCACCGTGAAGGTCACCAGCGGGAGCCCGAGACCAGCTGTGAGCACCAGACCTTCTCTCCTCTCTCCCGGGAACTCGACTGAGTGGCCGCCGCCGCCGCCAGCACCACCCCCGCGACCAGGCACGCACACACGCACACACGCACACGCACGCACACGCCCCAGCACCACCACCAGGACCAGGCACGCGCACCAGGCACGCGCACGCCCCAGCACCACCACCACCAGGACCAGGCAAGCGCGCACACACACACGCACGCACCACGCATGCGCACGCCCCAGCACCATCCCACCCTCCGAGAGCGCCAGCGCTCATCACACAGGTCTGCGGGCGGTGGGAGAAGCAGTCACCTCCCGGGGCTCTGTGTGGGCCCTGAGGACTTAAAGGTGGTGGTCGAGGACGGGCAGGAGCATGTGGATTGCAGGTTCGATGTCTGCTCACGTCCCACCGCCGGCCCAGACCGCAGCCCGAGGTGTCCTGAGCGCGTGCATGTGCATGTGTGCATGCCTGCATGTATATGTGTGAATGCGTGTGTCAGGGCCTCCAGCAGGAAGAGCCGTGCCTCTGAGTGCAGTCCTGTTTCTGAAAGTGCTTGGTCCATGAAAAGACAAGCACCTTCCCTCAGGTGGTTTCTAATTCTCTCTGCAAATGCAGGAGTCAAAATGGACCCTTGCTTAGCCTCCGGTCTCATAAAAGGTGGGCAAACGGGCAGGTGGAGAAGCTGCCCTACTGAAGCCTCCTGCCTCCCGCCTGCTCGCAGCCTCGACCCTCAGCAAGTGGTCAGAAGGCCCCTTCCTGGGATTTGTGGTCCCCACCCGGCGGGCCCTCGAGGCTCCCACGTGCTCTCTTGGAAAGCTATTTGAGCCTCTCCATCCTTTCAACATGACTTTCTTTCAGGACCTCTGGTGTCAACTCACGCACAAGGCCGGCTTGAAAAATCTCTACGCTCACATTTTACTTTGTGAAGTTGAGTAGTTTCCCTTCTCGTGGGAAGGCTGGGAGTGCGCCCTGACTCCCTGCCTTGCAGGTGGTGAGTGCGGGTCAGGTGGGCAGGTTTGTGATAGCGCAAGTGGAATCAAGCTGTAAGTGGTCCGGGCTGGGGGTGGGGGCTTCTTCTCAGACTTTCAACAGCGAGCACATTTGACAATTTTCACCAAGATGAAGGGAAAAAGAATGATGAACATATCCTTTCTTGGGATGCCAGGCAGCTTCTGTTCTCATGTCCTTGTCCACCATCCTCAGAGTGTATCATCCGCTGGTTGAGGCAGAGACAGGACGTAGGATGAGGGGCGGCCTGAGGTCAGAGGCTGGGGAGGGGGATGGAGGTGACACGAAGTGGGACGAGGTCAGGGGGTGGCGCGGTGCTGTCACTGAGGGCAGCGGTGGCTGCACAGCCGGGAAGGCACTGAAATCACTGATGTGTCTCTGGATGGCTGAATTGGATGGTGTGTGAATTATGTCTCAATAAAGCTGTTAGAAGAAACAAATACCTTCAAGGATGTGCGTCCTCCATGATTTCCCAGGTTACTAAAGCAAAACGAGATAAAAGCCAAGCGTCCTTCTCAGGATGGTGTTCAGAATGCTCTAGGACTGCACTGCAGAGGGGCCCAGCAGGACAGAGGCATGTCTTCCTCTGTGGCCTACTTAACCTCTGAAGAAACTGCACAAAGACTCCTGAGTCTCACCTACAGGGTTTCATTCAGTGCAATGACTGTGGAGACACAGGCCAAGGTCAATACTTGCCTGACGCAAATGAGGGAATGAAGATGGAATGAATGGAGACCGAGCACTGAGCACCCTTCTTGGCTTTTCCTGTCGATCCCCCTCCATTGCCTCTGAATGGACGTTTTACTCATTCTCTGCCATGAAGGTTACAGCTACTTCTCCACTCTGTCAAGGCTCCCACTTCTTCCAAACACAAAGAGAAGCCCCGGGTCTCTTGTAAACTTGGCCTGTGATGTGTTTCTCGCCTGGGCCTCAGTTACCCCATCTGCAACATGCAGGACATGTTAAATAAGGGTCTCGAAGGTTCCTTCTAACGCTTGTCAATTTTGACTGTCTTCACCCAAGTGATCATTATTCACGGTGGGTCAACAAGTTCTAAAATTGTTCCTGTCAGGCCCTGAAGTTCTGTTAGTCTCTCCCACATGATGCTGATGTTTCACGACGTTGTGTAAGTGCAGAGAGTGAAAGGCAGTCATCAAAGGTGAGAAGCACTAACGGCCGGGAAGAATGCCACCACAAACTGCTCGCTCTGATTTCGGGGGGATGATTTTTTTAAAGTAACATCGTGAGAAGTAGATTTATGTCCCCAGATCCAATGCAAATGCCGGATTTGTACAATAACCATTTATCAGCTCCCAGAGAGCTGATTTATGGCCCGGCTACCCTACTTTGTATTCTGATGGGCTCAGAAAGTTAACAGACAACACAGAGAAATATCCTCCGACTCCTGGCTGATGACAGGTTATAAATGAGCACAACTTGATTTTCTGCGCTGGAAAATTAGTGTTTTGAAACTCTCATTAGAAATCAGTCGTTAGAGCTGTCCCCCAACTTGATTGTCTGGCCCCACTGCTTGGCTGTCTTAGTCATTTAATTCCCTGACACCGTTGGGCAGGGGGATGACTGCCTTTGCTTTAGCTCAGTCTAGGGCGGCTTCTTCATCTCCATTTCCCACCAAATCACCAGCCAGACTGCCCAGCACATTACACGAGCCAGCCTGCCAAGGGGCCTGCTGTGGAAAGGTGGTAATTAGAATCAGAGCCCACGTGTGGCAGGGGGACCGCGGTCCGTCTGCCCACATTGTGCCCTGACCCCGCCCGCCGGTCTGAGTGGGAGGCGGCAGCATGTGGGCCTGGAGGGGCTGCAGACACAGGTACGGCTTGGCTCCCGACCTGCACCCCAGATATTAGTGGGGCAGGCTGGATCTGTGTTCCTTAGACTGTGTGCCCACGAGTGCTGGTCCACAGATGGTGGAGTCCACAGAGAGACTCCCAGGCCCCTGCACTGAGCTCCTGGCTGGGCAGGTCTGGAGTAAGGTCTCGGCCTCTGTGGTTAAGACTTCCCAGGGGTTCTGATGCAGCCCACACAGGGACAGGCTCTTGGGATCTGCTGAAGACCGGAGTGCTGACCATTTCCTCCAAGCAGCCCCAAGACCGAGGCACTTCAAGACGGGGAAACACCCTCAGTACATCGACAGATGACTGAGAAAGGAGCTGTGGTCTGTGTGCCCCAGGGAATCCTCTGCAGCTGTAAACAATGACAAAAAGGTGTCCTTTGCAACAACGTGAGCAGAACAGGGTGGTGTTGCTAATGAAATAAGCCAGAAGGAGAAGGAGAGGTACAGGCTGGCTTCGCTCACATGCGGAATACAATCAGTGACACAACGGAATTCACGGGATGTGAGACTGTGGTCACCAGTGGGTGGAAGCGGGGGGAGGAGGGCAGGAGGGAACAGGTGGTGGGTGTGGACAGAATGGGATCATATACCCTACAGTGATATAGCAATGCAAACACAAGCAATAATAAAGCGATTGAAAAAAGAAAGACTACGGCCCCTGGAACAGAGGGTGTATTAGAACTAAGGGAGATAGGCAAGGGGTCAGGAAGCTTATTCCCAGGTGGGGAATGTCCTAGACTCTTCCTTCTCCCCTCCAGGTCCACTTATCACAAAATTATTTGGATTCTACTTTCTTCATGCTCCTCAGCTGCTGCGCATCTCTGCGTTCAACTCTCCTCACTGCTGCTCCACCCAGGTCTCCAGCCTCTCAGCTGCCTCTCTCTCCTCCTAAAGTCTAATGAGCTTTTTCTAAAGGTCAGACCTGATCACATCCTCCTCCTGCATTCAGTCCTGTGGGTGTCCCTGCCGCCTACAGATCAAATTCCCCAGCAGATGACACCAGGCCCTTCACAGTCCTTTTGTGAACAGATCTGGCTCTGTGCCTCTGAGCGTGCTGTCTCCTGGGCCTGAACACCCTCATTCTAGTGAGCCTGCAAGCCTTGTTTGGGCCTTCCCTTCCTGCCAGGACTCTCACCAGCAGATGCAAATGTGTCTTTCTCTCTTTTGGTCATTGTCTTGTTTTGTACCTCCACTGTCATTTTCATCGTAACTCGTATATTGAAAATATTTATTACTACAACTACACTACTTCATCCCCTAGACTGGGTGAGCCTTGTTGATAGCGGCCATATATGTCTCTATAACCCTACGTCCCTAGTATCTGTGAGTTAGGGGCTAATCCACACCTTAAGGGAGCAGCCCCTAACCAGTTAACTAGGAAGGAGCCTCCCATGATCAATTTGAGCTTGTTTAATTCCATGCATCCACCCATTCACCCATGTACCCATCTATCATCCATCTATCATCCATCCATCCATCTATCCTTCCATCTATCCATTTACCACTCATGGATGCATCCATCTATCCATCCGTCATCCATATATCCATCATCCATCCATTCATGTAACCATCCATCCATCTACCCATGTACCCATCCATCATCCATCCATCCATCATCCATCCATTCATCCATCCATCCATCCATCCATCCTTCCTTCCATCCATCCTTTCAGTATTCATTGTATGGCTCTCATGTGTCAGACATTCTTCTGTATACTGCACATGTGACAGAGAAAGGAGAGATCAGAGCTAATGTGTAAACAGACAATGTGATGACTTCAGAAAGCGACGTGCACTCTGACGGGCATCACACTGGACAATGGTACAGGGAATGGTGATGGGTGCGCAGAGGTGGGGAGGACTTCTTTAGTGAGGTGGCCACGGAAAGCTCTCAGAGGAGGTGAGAGATGAGACCTACATGAAAAGGAGACAGTCAAGGGTAGATGCTGTGTGGAGAACAGTTCAAATCGAGCAGACCAGGGAGAGCTGATGAGCAGGGAGGAGCCTCCACTGGGGACAGTGATGGGCAGAGGCCAACCAGATAGACTGCTTCCAACAAAATCCGTGGGTCATTGAGAGACGCACTGATCCTGAGTTTCTGCGTCCCTGCTGGCAAACTGGGGCCTCAGACCGCACTCACAGGGTGAGTGTGAGATTGAGTTGCATGTGGGGCCTGGTTCTTGGCAGGGGGTAGGATCTCAAGTCCAAATATTTCAAAATCCTGCTGCCAGGTGGAAGTCATCATACTTGTCACATGGGCATCAGAGACAGGAGACAAGAGGGATCACCTGGGTTTCAGATTGCTGCCTCGAGCTGATTTGGGTTTCACTTCACATTCAAACGGGCTCTTGCACTCCCTTTATTATGCATGTCACCCAACTCTGGTTACTGTTCCACAGGTCTGGGAGCAGAAACCCGGCCGCCATCAGGCACAGGATTTAGAAGCCTGGCTTCCTCAGTGGATCGCAGTGCCATGAACCCAAGTCAACTATTCCTCCCGCTGCCACTGCTTGCAAGCCGGGAGCGATCTCAGCTGCCATATGGACGCTGCACTGCGTGCTGGTCAACATTTCGAGTGAGAGGACACTGAACCCCCCTGGTCCCCAGATAGCCAGCACTGAGGGAGGGAGGGCAGACGACCGGAACAGGCAGCTGGGACTGCCGGGCTGAGGAATGAAACCAAACCAGAACATGTCACGAGGGTGGGGGCAGCGGGACACCACGCCAGCCCGCCCAGCCTTTGGCCCTGGCACATCTGACTTTCACACTCCTTTTCTCGTGTGCCTGGGTGCGGGTAGACGCTTAACCTCTGGTCCTCTGGAGGGAGAAAGCTTGGATTTGAAGCGCTGGCAACCTGTCCGCTCCCAGAGGTCAGTGCTTTCACTGTGGCTGGTCTCACCACCGGAACCGCCGGCGGGGGCTGGAAGACAGCTGTCACCCACTTTACAAGCAGACCCGCTCCCCACCCACGGCTGCAGCACCCCCCCCAGAGTGACTCCGCCACCGTCTGTGGGCGCCGTCTCAGCAGGCGGACACGGTCGGTCTCTCACCTGTCCCACCACGTGTCCTGGCGGGGTTATCACACTTCTGAGGAGGGATCAAGGTGCAGAGAGATACTGTGACCAGCACTCGGTCCCCTCGTTAGAAAGCGCATTGCTGGGACCTGAGTGCCACGCACGCTTCTCACGGGGCCACCTGGGTGCTGCCCCCCACTCCAGCTTCTTCCCGGGCTCAGCACCTCGCTTCCCCGCAGGCACCGGGACTGCATGTCCCCGGGGTCCCTCCTCAGTGCTCTCTGGACAGGTGCCATCGCCTGGCTCCCTACAGTCCCTCTCCGCCAGCAATGGCTTCCGCACGTCCCCCGAAGCGCCTGCAGACCTCGCTCCCTCTCCCATCAGTGTGTCCTCTTCCCGTTGCTCCGGAGCGTCCTGCTCCATCCTGTCCCCTCGGTGAGGTGGGGACCGCCCCGGCCCCCAGGTCCTTTCCCTTTGGAGCCTGGTCACGTGTGGGCCACCAGCACTTTTACAGAAATTGCTGCTTCACTGGCGTCTCCTGCTCCCAGGAGACCACGAGCTACTTGAGGGTGGAGACAGTGGGGCGCGTGTGAGCACTGGAGGTCGCAGGGAATCGCCTGCTCGGGCAGTGTCCATTCCTGTGCTTGGGCAGCACGTGTGACCCGTGGTGTTTGCAGGGTGTGTCCACATGCCAGCGCCCTGTGAGGGGCGCCTGGGGCCCAGCCCACACGACAGTTAGGGTCCGCTCCGTGGCACGGTGTCAGGGAGACGGGCCAGGGCCGTGGGGCTTGTCTTCTGTGGACTGGCCCTGGGCTGGGACTGCTGGAGTCCACGTCTGCCTGCCCTACAGCCAGGTCCCTTTTCTCTCCGGGCGAGGGAGCGCACGGCTGACACGGTCTGGATTTAGAACGCCGCTGTCAGTGTGCCTGCCCTGGGGTCCCGTGTGGCCAGGCCCTGCTCGCCGTGGATCTGCCTTGAAGGGAGGTGGCGGCCAGGGCAGATGGGCGAGGTTTTGGATGCTGGCCCTGGGCCCTCGGGCCTCAGCACACGTTGGGCTGCTCCTCCCTCAGCACCTGCGCTTTCTCTGGCCGGCGATGCCCTCCATCGCCTGTGGAGCAGCTGGCTGCTTGGGGGCAGCAGCCCCTCAGGAGCCTCACGCCTGATCAGTGGGCGCTGAGGTGCTCATATCCCACCCCTTCCCTCCTGGGGGACAGACCTCTGCAGCCCCTGGGCCCCCTGGGAGAGGCCCCTTTGCAGACAGCAGACTTGGCCTGCAGGGAAGCTGGGCGGCTGACCTACTTTCTCCAGGTGAGCCTGGCAGACAGGGAGGCCTTTGGTGAGGCGCTGCAGTGGCTGGGAGGTGCGAGGGTCAGAGCAGAGAGGATGTGCACAGGCGGGTGTCGCGCCATCTCCCGCTGTGCTGGGGCAGTTTTCGGGACTATGAGGGGCCCACTTCTCTGGGGTTTTGTGTTGTCCCGTGAAGCAGAGGACAGAGAGGACAGGGCTCCCGTGTATGCTAAAGGAGGCATGCAGTTCAGACTCAGGCTTCAGTTTGGGCCGTCTCTTAGACCCGGCGTGAGAAGCTGGAAGTTACGTGCAGAGAGAGCAAACGGAGAAGAAGTCAGGCCAGGTTAGAAGACTCTGGAAAGGCAATCAGCCCAGCCTTTACTCTCCCACGCCCTGACGGCTCATGCTCTGTTTCAGCAGGAGTCTTGGGAAGTTTTATAGGCAACGATGTCAATCTGAAAATTCAGCAATTTCCGGAGAGCTTTTGTAAAGAATGAGAAAACTAGAAGACTGTCCCTGGCCCAGTCAACAGCCACCAGGAAGCTGGGCCGGTGGGGAGACCAGTGGTGGCCCAGGGCTGGGGTGGGGAGGCATTAAAGGCACATGGGGTTCCCAGGGCAGTGGAACCACCCTGGACCGGACCTAATGGCCACTTGTCATTATGCATGTGTCCACACACAGAGCGTGTCCCCTCTGCTCCCCCGGTGATCACGTGCGTCGCTACAAGCTCACAGCTGGGACAGAGGCGCTGCTCCCACCAGGGAGCTGCTGGGCAGGAGGGTCAGAGGAAACCTCCACACCACCCCTCGGTTTGCCGTGAGCCTGAAACGGTTCTGGGAAACCAAGTCTATTAAAAGAGTGGGCACATATGGCCGTTCCCAGCCCCCTGGAAAACAAAAGGAACTCAGCACAGTGGGAGACTGAACCAAGAAGATGGTATTAAAGAAAACTGCACAGACCAGTGAGGGGCTTCCACAATGTCCGGAGGAGCACCCGTGGAGCATGGAGGGCAAACACTCACATGCTGGGCAGAGGGGGAGCGGGCTGCTTCTCCCCCCAACCTGGCCTGGCATCTCTTCGCCTTCACTTCGGGAAAATCACATAGATGGCTCCCCCTTGCCTGCCTGTCAGCCTGTCACCAAGATCAACCGCCGCTGGTTAAGGAGGTCCTGACCCACCGTAGGCCACCTGGGACACCCTGCTCTGGGAAAATGAGTGCGTGTGTGTGTCCATCTGTCTGTCTGTCTCTCTCTTGCTGTCAGCTTGTCCTCTGCACTGTGAAGATGTTCCAGGTGGCTTGTCTTTTGCATGTTTTCCAGGGTTAATTTAGCTGCTGGCACCGAAGCCCAGCAGGTAAACAGCCCATTTCAGCAACAGGACACTACTGGGCACGCACTTCCGAACGGTGCTGCCAGGAAGGGGCGGTGCAGGCCGGGCAGCCCCGAGCTTGGGGGTCCTGCCGGCACCCCGTCCCCGAGCCATGGAAACACTGAAACACATGGAGGGCCAGCCCACCTGCCGGGCAGGGGTGGAACGGCGGTCCGCTGAGGACAGCGGGGCGGGGCACTGTCCAGAGCTGGCCCGCCTGGCGCGCACAGATCCCTCAGTTGAGGCTGGGACGGCCCGGTGATGACGCACACGGTGGTGTCCGTGCCGGCACGAGCTCGGCAGTAAGGCTGCATCCGCATTGTCTGAGGACTGAGACGGGCATGTCTGAGCAGAGGTCTGCACTCCCGGTGGAGAGGTGCGGCCGTGACGGCGGGAAACTTACCGCACGCCTGGCCCCTGCCCACAGCCCCTGCTCGGCAGATAACGACTGGGACCTCAGGGATGGCAGAACCAGGCGGGCCTGTGGCACTCACTGTGGGTCTCCTTCCTCTTCCACAGGGAGAGGTGGGAAACGGTAGTGGGTAAGAACAAACGGAGAGTAAAGCTCCCTGCCCGCTGAAGATGGAAGCCAGTGCGCATCATCAGCCCCCGCCTTCACGGGAGACAGGTGTCTCTCAATTCTGCCCGCAATTAAAATGCTACCAAAGGTAAAACCCAGGGCTCCGGGCTATCAGACCAGCTGCCTATTTAACTCACGGATATCCTATCTGACAGTTCCAGCGCCTGTAACCTGACACGCATTTCTGCTGCAGTCTTTAAAAACAACCTCTCAGAGTCGCCCTGCATCTTTATCAGCAGGTGAGACACCTCTGCTGTCCTCCATAGCGCGGGGAGCAGTGAGTAGGGAGCGGTGAGCGGTGAGGGAGTGGGCACTTGCAAGGCTGGCCTGCAAGGGGCCTGGGGCGCAGCGTCCCCTGTGGTCACCAAGAGCCCTGGAAACCTGTGAGCCAGGACAGCCGGCTCGGGTTGCCTTGTAAGCATGTTTCGTCGATTGCTTTGTTTTTTGATTTCAAATGTCAGCTTTACCGAGACAGTAGGTTTTACATATTTCTGTCAATAATAGAAATGCTCTTCTAAGGACAGGGGTGGCTCTGAGACAAGTCTTCATAGCTGTGGGGCCCCCACCCGTCCCACACGTGGGGAAGGGCCCCGAGCACCACTGCAGTCACAGGCCTTGCAGGGGGCACAGCAGTCATAGTGTCTGCAGTGCCGCCCCCTTCTTCTGTTCAGATCCCGACTTCTTGGGTGGCTAGCCCTTGGCTCTGCTCCAGACCCCTGGTAGGCCCAGGTGGCTCTGGGGACCAGGCTGGGCGAGCAGGAGCCAGCCTGAATGTCACTGGAAGTCTGGGCAGGATTCCGGGGGTGCAGAGCTGGGACTGCTGGCTTTTTGCTAGCTGAGGCCAAGGTGGGTTTGGGAGCAAGGCTGGGGGCATGGGGAGCCCGTCCAGAGGGAGGGAGAAGATGCTGGGAACCCCCCCACCCCTCCACTGGCCAGCGGCATGGCGTGGGGACCATCTCAGTGGATGAGATGCGCTCTTGGGGGAGGGCGTGCAGCCAGCCTCTGGGTCAGGGGCTCTCTGCTGGTGGTTGAGACAGAAGGAAACACACAGCCCCTGGCTCCCGGCTTGGACAGGGATCAGCCCAGCTCTTACAAACCCAAAGGGCTCAGACTGCCTCCCTGAGGGACCTGTGGTCTGAGTCACAGCAGAATCTGAGCGCGAAACTCCTTCTGCCTTCACACCTCCTGACCAGGGCCTAGAACGGCACTGTGGTTTCCACGTCGCTTTGCGAATGTGCCTGCTACTTTGATGAAAGCCCAGCGGATGAACCAATGCAAGTAACAAACAGGGCTGAGGGCGCAGAGAAGCCGTGTTGCTTCTACGTCTCCTTCTTCTTTTTCCTGCGTTTCGTACAACACAAGGCAGACGTGACACGATCCACCTGAACAGAGTCTGGCGCTGAGAGAGAAAGTCTATCGGCCAGGGACTCACGCGGCCGTTGGAGAGCCCCCCAGGGATGGGGGTTGTGCACAAACGGAGCACAGCGGGTGAGCACGAGGAGTTGTCTTGATCTCCACAGCACCTGCTGTGCCCACCTGCTATTCCCGATGGGAAGGGGCTCCCCGGTTCCAGCGGGCGCGAGGTCTGAGAGCCAGGCCCTCCGCGGGCGCGTGCCACGCACTGAGTCTCACCCACCCAGGCCCTCTGAAGGGCCTTTACTCTGCCTTTACTCTGGCGACACCACTTAAAGGCCACACTGGGTCTCCCTCGGATGCATGTGCTGAAGCCCTGACCCCTGGAGCTTCAGAATGTGATTGTACACTTTTAAAAACATAATTAGGGTAAAATGAGGCCATCAGGGTGGGCCCTGATCTAATACGACTGCTGTCCTTATGAGAAGAAGACTAGGACACAGACGGGCACAGAGGGACAACCCTGGGGGGACACAGGGCGAGGACAGCTGTCCAGAGGCCCAGGAGAGTGGCCTCCAAAGACACCAGCCCTGCTGACAACTGGATCTGGGATGCCTGGCCTTCAGAACTGGGAGAAAACACTTTTCTGTGTTTCTGTCACCCTGTCGCTGGTACTCTGTGTGGCCGCCCAGCTCACGGACGTGGGGTCTCTGCAGGCCCCAAACAGGCGCCACTGATGCCTCACCTGTGGGTGAGGAGGTAACAAAACGTGATCTGTGCCAAGAAAGGACTCGTATCAGCTTTAAGAAGGAAGGAAAGTTTACCGGGCGCATCCACAGACATCCCGTGGCCCCAGTTCAAGACGCAGGGCCCAGGGAAGCCAGCACAATGAACAAGCGGAAAAGGAAAAACGTTGCCATCTGGGTGAAGCTGAGGCCCGGGAGACAAACGCTGTGCTCACAATTGTGAGCGAGGTGAGGCGTGCCCCGTGCCCAGCTGTCTCTTCTCACCCCGCGTGCGGTCGGTCCTCGGGCCCAACTGCTGGAGCCGGGGGCTCGACTTCTGGTTTGTCGCGGAGCCTCCACGCTGGGTCCCACTGTGACAGCACCGCTCCCGCTGACCAGCGTACAAACGTCCCGCTTCTCGTCACTGCAGCGTGGCTTACGTTCCTGCCGGCCTGTGGGAATGGGTGCGAGGCGGCGTCCCGCACATGTGGTTCGCGTTTCTCTCTTGACCGAGACCCAGTGGCAGTTCACGTGCTGCCTGGCCGTGTCTCATCTCCTTGGTGGAAGCGCGCTGTCCTCCCTTTTAAGCTCCCACACAGAGTCTCTTTTCTAGGCTGCCCTCCTCGACCTTGAGGCTGCCAGCATCCTTCCTATAAGGAGGCCGTCAGACGCTTTTCCCAGCACCGGGCTTGCCGTCTGTGAAAGCCCCCAGCCCTCAGAAGTTGCCTTGACCAGGTTCTAAGCGGCTCTTGCTTTGAATCAGAGGTCATTTGGCCACGTTTCAGCCTGCTGCTCTCACTCAGGGCCTCTCAGCCTCGGTGCCGACGCCGAGCTGCTGCATAGGTCTTCACTGCAGAAGGGGCGTCCGTCCCGATCATTGCAGGAAGCTCAGCAGCAGCGCTGGGGTATGTTTAGTGACCACCAACCCGGGAGGAATGTTCCCTGGCCTTTCTCTGAGGCCAGTCTTGCGATCACGGATGCCCGCGTTGGCGTGTCCCTGTAGCGTCTGTCTGACTTTGAGCACAGTCAGTTACTTAGGTGACACCAGCCTTTGTTTTCTCGCCTGGGAGACGGAATCATAGGGCAGAGCGCACAGGGGTGGGTGCGGATGAAGAGAGGTAAGGGATGAGAGGGGACTCCACCGGCGCCTGCCAACTTGGGAGCAGCTTAGTAAATGCTTGCTGAGTAACGCGCCGTGGAGGCGTCTCTTTAACCGGGCGCAGTGCTCACACGGGGCGTTGCAAGCACACACAGTGACCTCCTTTCCACAGACAAAGCTGCAGGCTTAGCGTCAGCGGGCTGTCAGGAAGCATCCACTGATGGACCCGCGGGTGGCTGGACACGTGGACACTGTGTTCTGTTCTCCGTCTGAAAGTCGTTTGAGATGGCATCCACTTCTGTCTCCTGCCTCCCAGAAGAGCTGAAATGCCATGAAGCTGGGGGCGTGGGTGCCCCAAAGGGGGCAAGGCTGGGCGCCCCTCTGCTATTCATCTTCTTCCAGGAAGACGCAGCGGGTTTCCGGCTGCCGTGTGGCCCAGAGTCTGTCAATAGGAGACCCCGAGCCGGCGCTGCCCGGCGCCCGTCCCTGTGGAGAGTCAGTGTCGCCAGCTCAGCCCTTCCCGAGCCCCCGACGTGGAAGAGATGGAAAACGCCTGCTGAGACGGGGAGCCATTTGCCAGGAGGTCGTCAGGGGGCCCACGCTGGCTCGGACCTGCTCAGCTGTGCGGTTTCCAGGAAATGGCGGTTGCTTCTCGGCTCCAGGTGCATTTTCTATGAAACGGGCTCAGGGGGCCCTTCCTGAGGGTGGTGGGGGAGACGGAATCAGTTCATTTTCCAGGGGGATTCCTAGAGGCAGGTCCAGTGGCCACAATATGATAATTTGAAAGCACAAAGACAAACCCCAAGTCAAGTAAAACCTTGCTTCTATTCGTGGGACACCCACGGGAGGATGACCCCGCACCAGGGTAACTGTCCTTCTCAGAGTCAGGAAATCGTCTGTTTCAGACCGACTCAAAATACGTGACGCCACGATGCTTTAAAGGTATTGGACGATGCCGGAAGAATCCAGAAGCTTCCGGGTCGTGCTGGCCTCCCCGAAAGTTTGAGCCAGGCTGTCGGCTCCACCCCGAGTGGAGGGACAACTCGGAGCTGCAGCACATATGGCGTGATCCCCGCTCGCTGGGACGTTCCTCCTCAAGCTGGACTCCTGTCACAGCTCGCAGAGAAACAAATTCTGGTGAACTGGGGAAGATTCTTTTTCTGTCATGTTAACATTATGGGAGTTCAATTTGGTGAAAAAAGAGCCTGGAAGGCTTTCAGCACTTTTCTGGCAGAGCTCAAATTCAAGGTTAAGAAGAGTTGCTGTGCGGTTGGCAAGGGGGTGCTTGATTCCTGGAGACGGCGCGTGGGAAACACTTCTTTCCCGGCCTCGGGGTGGGGGCAGAGGCCGCGGCAGCCAGTCTCGGGTGACCCAGTGTGGACACTGGCGTGGACGCTGGCCTGCACACACTCTACATCTGCACGGCCACACGGTGACCTGCTCTCTGACGCCCTACACGTCCCTTCCGGAGGACACGCGTGCCACTCGGGCGGCCTGCTGCGCGGGAGTGAAGTCGTGTCCAGAGCCCGTGTTCTGCCACCGTGAGAGCCGCGGTGCGTTTCCTTGCACGTAGTCAGGTGCTTACTATCACTTCTGCTCGTTGCATCTGCTGTCTCGTCTTAACCACAGAGGACTGAAAGCCCCACTGAAGAGAGAACATTCGAAACACGCCTCTGTCCTTAACTGTCTACAGGCAGTTCCATCCTTCCGGATCCTTCCAGAAATCCGAGCTCTGGGTGGAGGGGACATCTCTTCAGAGCCCTGAACACAGTGGAGGCGAAACCAAGGCCAGGGGCGAGGATGTTGTGAAGTCTGGGCGAGTGTCCCTTGTCATTTTTTGACTTCAAGGAATGTCTTTACATTCCTTGAGCTGACAGAGGAAAGCGCCTTTCGCGTCTCCCTGTGAAGCGCATGCAGGGCGGAGGGCATCGGGACGGGCTGCAGATGACATATTTGCGAAGCTGAGTGGCGTCAGGACAGCTGACAGGGGCGAGTCCCGGGCAGCGATTGCCAGCTGGTGCCCAGTACGGAGAAGGGGCCCAGGACTCGGCAGCGTCTCCGCTCTGGTAGACTGTGAGGAGGGACCCAGCTTCCTTTGAGAGTCTGCAGAAAGCCCTTCTGACACTTTCCTTGCTCCTTTGATATCTTCTGTTGTTTTTTTTATTTATTTTTTTTTTTCTGTTTATGTTCTGTATAGAAACTTGACCATTCAAAACAAATTAACGTCGTCACTACCTCCGGGAGCCTGGGAGAATGGCTCCCAAGCATGTGGGGACTTTCAAGGTCATGTCCACGTGTCATCTATACACACAGGGTCATATATGCTCCCTGCGTTGGTGTCCTCGCCCCACTTCAGCTTCTATCAGGAGCCATTTCCCTTGACTTAAAAATTCTTAGAAAACACACTTGTACTGACCACATGTTAGCCCAACGTAAAGCTGCCCCATAATTCATTTATCCGGCCTCTGCCTGCTGGACACGGGCTGATTCCCAGCTCCCTGTGATCACGAGCAAGGCTCCCGTGAAGAGCGCGCCACACAACCTGCTTCCTGCGTGCAGACGGCTCCGACGCCGTTACTGACGATTTCTTGCAGAAAAGCGCTGTGCCACACCAAGGTGTGTTCCTGTCCAGGTATAAGGCTCTAGTCAAAGTCGGGACGACTGGGAGGAAAGCTCTTCTCAGCCTTGTTGCCGGAGCCCAGGCGGGTGGCCCCGTGCACAGGCTGCTGGGCTGGGCGACGCTGCCGTCACTCAGTGGTGGGTGTTGGGTGCCGTGTTATGAGCTGCCCCGGTTCTCCCAGCCTTCTCCAGAAGTGTCCACACGTGACCGATGTGGGAAGGAGCTGTTTTTCTGCAGGAAGATGTGTGGGCCAAGTGAGGGCTGCCGCTGCCTGCCTTCCAAAGGGGCCAGGCTCTTCTTTTCCTTCGCACCTTTGCATCTTCCTTAGTCTGGGTGTGCAGGCCACCCCCCCACCCCACCCCCCCTCAACTGCCACCCGGTCAAATCTAGAGAGAGTCTTAGGACTCAGCCCAAGGGAAGGTGGAGGCGAGAAAGTGCTGGGGGAGAGGCCGTGGCAGAGACATCTGATATTCCACCTGGGTGCACAGGTGAGCCGTATTTCTCAGTTTCCCTTGCAGAGACGTTGGGGCCCTGTGATGATGTCACCTCTGCATTTGGCCACACAAGCCCTGGGATTCCCTCCTGCCTTCCTCTCTTTTCTTTCCATGGCAACCGCGGAGGCCATGCAGAGGAGGGGCCATTACAGCATGGAAGGAGACACAGGGTCTGGAATGACGTCACGGAGCAGAGCTGCCTCCTACCTCTGCCATCAATGGCAGATACAAGTGAGTAATACATCCCTGTGGAAGCGGGTGGGGGTTATCTCTTACAGCAGCTAGTGTTCATGATCCTTACTAAATAAAACTCGCGCTGTCGAGAAAAAGAATTGTGTGTGCGTGAGCGATGAAAGCAATGCTGAGTGCAGCCCACTCAGGGGCAGTGCCATCAGGAGGCAGTGGTGGGTAAAGGGGAGGACGTGGAGGTGAAGCTGTGTGTGGAGTGACTCTTAAAGGGTGACAATAGTACCTACTCTGCACAGGGCCTCACTACATTCCAGACACTCTGCTAAGATTGGACGACTTCCTCCTCCCCGGGGCTCTTGCTGTCATTTCCTTCAGCATCGGGAGAGAAAGAGGCCAGCAGGGGCTCCGGAGCTCGCCCAAAGTCCCACCCCCCGCTGCGTATCACGGCAGCTGCAGGGAGGTACGAAGGGAAGAGGGTGGGGAGCCTCCAGCACCGAGAGGGAGCCCAGCCTCCAGCAGGCGCTGTCCACAGTGGTGCTGAAGCGGAGGCTGCCTGGGCAGCGGTGTCCCTGGTCCTCCAGAAACAGCAGGGCGGGCAAGGGGTGGCACTGAGGACAGCCACCAGCACAGCGGCCCAGGAGAAGGCGACACATTTGGGGAACTTCCAGGTGCTGGCGGGTCCACGCTGGGGCCCCGAGGTGCTAGTTTTCGCTTAAACACATGCATCCTCAAAGGGCTGCTTGTCCGCCTGGCGGGCAGGAGTGCCCGGAGCCCGGCCTGAGCCAGATGTGGCCTCTGCGACTGGCACACAGGAGTGCCCCACAGATGCGTGTCGGCGGAACAAGCTGCTGAGGCTAACATGCAGATATGTCGTTGAGACATACGAGAATGGGACGGAGTCCGGCGCCCATCGTCAGACGTTAGGCGGCGCCTTGTCGCCTCACTTGGCCGCCCCGGCCCTCTGTTCCTACGCATCTTGACACCAAGCTGACCCATCGTTCCTGCGACCGAGGATTTCTGTCCTGATGCAGGGACTACAGGCATCGTAGAGTTTACAAGTGACAGTGAGTTATTACCCAGCCTGTTTCGGCCCGGATGTCACCTGCAGCCACGCAGCTCACTGCTGGAACGCTCGGCCGACCATCTCGGCGGTGACATGAAAAATGTCCCCGTAATTCCCCAGCTCCCAGGCACAGATCCTCGCAGCCTTGCAGCCACACTTCGCGAGAGGGAATGATGTTGTTTTGTTGAGAAGGGGAAGAGGGTGCAATTAGATTCCTCTTAAATGTTACATTCATCCTTGTTAATCAAAAATTAGTAGCTCTTAAAAAAATAAACACAACTCAGCTCCCCAGGAAGCTGGCAGCAGTTCCCATGGACTGTTTAATTACATGAAATGAAGCAAAATGTGGGCTCTGCCTCTCTGCGGCGGAATTAGCAAAAGGAAATATCATGGCGGCTTTATCTGGGCGGTGGGATTAAAGGTGATTTTTAATTTGCTTCTTTCTTCTCCTCTGGGTTGGCTAATTTTTCTACAATGAGCATGTATTGTTCTTTAAAAAGGAGGGAAGTATGAGATTGCAGTCTGAAAACCTGGAAGCAAAAGAAATAGATGGAGACACCCCTGCCCTTGGTGGGACAGTGACCTCCCGGTGACTGCATTTTCCTCAGGCTCCGGTGGTATTTGTAACATCCTCTGGTTTGTTTACACCTGTCCTCTCTGACTGTCCCTGGGAGGAAGGCCTCGCGCGCCTGACTCCCAGGATGTCCTTAAGAACTGTGCTTGCACCCTGCAGCTGTTTATTAAATGCTTGTTGAGTCACATAGAGGGCAGGACACTACATATGGGGACGGAAATGCTATTAAGATGCCAGCAGCAACGCCATTAGGGCTGATATCTGCCCTTTTTCGGAGGCGGAGCTCATGGGGTGGGGCTGATGCAGGCGACTTGTTCTGAAGGCCTTTCCTTTTGCTCCAGGAGAGGAGTGGCACAGGCCGCCGGGTGGATGCGCCCCTGACAGGTGCACTGAGCGAAAGGAGCCAGAGTGTGTCCTCTGTGATTTAATTTACGAGAGGCTCTAGGAAACGCAATATGCTGACGGCAAGCAGGTCGGCGGCTGCCAACGGGGTAAGGGAGGAGGCGCAGGAGCAGGGTGACGGAGGGGAGATTTGAGGGGCTGTGCGCTGTCGTGACCGGGGGTGGGAGGGGGCGTGGCCTCACAGGTGTGCACTTAACATCAGAGCTTAGCACTGTGTGCCATTTGTGTGTGACACTCACAGCTCGCTGAGGCTGACAGTCCAGGGGAAGGGAGAGGGAAAGGGGTGAGAGTGAGGAGAGGGGCCGCCGTGTGTGCCGAGGGTCAGTACTGTGGGGATGATGTGTCCTGTGAGGCAGACAGGGACGGGGTGGGGAGCGAACTCAGTTGAGGGCTAGCAGGGCTCGGGCTTTAGCAAACTGAGATGATTAGTTGTCTCCTCCCCTCGATCGACATCCTCAGTCACGTGGACACGTGCTCCCAAACCTGATGACGACGGTGGCCGTGAACACGCGTGCGCACAGGTGCGTGTGTGGGAACATGTGTGTCCGTGCGTGTCTTGTGTGCATGTGAGAGTGTATGTGTGTGTGCACACACGCCTGTGCGCTGAGGGGAGCTGGGGAAACGGGCAATGAGGAGTCACGCAGATGGGCGTGTACAGGACCAGAGACGATCAGACGAAGTGGGGACATGACGCCGAGTGGAACGTTACTGCTCGCCGCCAGGGCTTCTTCCTCCAGCCCTCCGGAACGTGTACAGATCTTGGGGACGTCTGCGATCTGCTCCAGGTGTGGACTGAGGCTTACCCAAGCTTACTGAGGCCTTCAGGGCAGGCAGATCCCAGCCGCCTTCCACTCTCAGTGGCAGTTTGTTGAATGAGTAAGAGCGTTATTCTGCCTCGTGTCAGGAAAACCACCTGGCTAGTCTGCACGGACAGTGGGAGGAAGGCGGGGGCTGGAGGGACGGCTGTGGCCGGAGCCTGGCCCACCTCTGCCTGGCTGGCATGTCTGATGACAGCTGCGTTTTGGGGCCCGCGTCTGACGAGTCGTGCGTTTGGCGGAGGGCTTGCTGTGGGGCAGGCACCGCACCAGACGTGAGAGGAAGCAGGGAACGCGAGCCAGGCCTCCGCAGAGCTCATGTGCAGAGTTGGGGCAGACACACGCACACACAAACAGCATGCGGGAGGGACCGGCCTGCGGGGTCGGGAAGCCTCTGGTCAGATCTGGCCCTCGGCCCACTGTGTCGATAAAGTTTTATGGGAGTGACAGCTTGTTGAGCTTGAGCTAAAGACTGTGTGGCTGGAAGCCAGCGTGACCTCTCCTCTGACCCTCCTGGGGTCACAGACAAGGACAGAGGAGGAAGCACCATCAGGAAGGGCTGGCCCGCTTGCCGTCAGCTCCAGCCCCAGCACCCACGCTAGGTCGTGGGCTGACAGGGTGCGGGCAGAATGGGCCTCTGCTGGGCCCTCTCCCAGCGACAGTGGGAGGCTCCTCATCAGCACCCACGGCAGCGGTGCTGACACTGTCACCCGGTGACCTTAGCGATGGTCGGCAGAGCCGAGGGTGCCTGGCCAGTGACCTGGGAGAGAGGGGAGCATCTTCTTCCATCCCCTCAAGCCCAGAGGGGAGCCGAGGAGCCGGGGAGAACATGCAGTCATGATTAAGCACAGATATTTAATTAGCGTTCACTCACCCTGCTTATTAGAACCAGACCTGGTGGAAATCCCTTCCTAGGCTGCGAGGAGGCACTGAATTTTAACACACTCATGCCCGGTGAAACACCGTTTCTGAGAACCGTTGTTTAATTGCAGTTTATTCACTAATGACACAAAAGTGTATCGAGTGCCTTCTCTGTGCCAGGCATTCAAGACCACGGTGGTCCCGGCCCCGGAGGCTGGTGAGGAGGGTAAGGGGTCAGGCAGCAGACACAGGGGCAGGCAGTGCCTCCCTCTCGTGGTTACATCCTGTAGGTCACCTCGGGCACCGAGTCTCCACTCCTCGGCGGAATTCAGGGTTAGGTCTCTGAGAGCCCCCAGAGCCAATCAGCTCGTCACCTGGTGTCTTGTGAGCTTCCGAGGAGGCCTGGGTCATTTAACATCGCCGCTGACCCCTCGGCTCGCACTGCTGGCTGACTATCGCCTCGGGCTGGGGCCTGGCTCACCTAAGACGGCTCTCCCCACAAGGTACAGGCGGCCTCCGGGCCCAGGACACCGCACGGATCTAGCTGCTCAAACACCAAGTCACCAACAAAAAGCACCAACGCGGAAAAAAGAAGGGGCACCAAGTGTGCCCCAAAAGCACACTTGGGTGTGGTCTGAGCTGAGATGTGGACACGGAGCCCTCCCTGTTCTGACCTCACTGAGGACATCATGCCAAGTGACTCCCAATCTTTCACTGCCCTGAGCTTGCCAGCAAATGTCCTCAAAGGCACGGCAAGTGTCTGGCCTTACAAAGCCGTCTCGTTGGGGGTGGTCTGCAGATAGAGGGTCCGTGGATGATGGGAACTGACGAGTCCAGGCAGAGGATGATTTCCGTGCAGTCTGAGTGGCGGCTGGCCACGTGGCTGGAGCACAGACGGACAGAGGGGTGGACAGAGCTGTGGGCCTGGACGTGCTCAGTGTGAACCGGGAGGAACGAGCCCTGAGTTTCAGCCGGAGAGGAGCAGCCCGATGCTGCACCCAGGGTGCGCTGTCAGGGGGCAAGAGTGTGAAAACTGCCCACCTGGGGTAACAATGTCCTCTGGGTGAAGGACAGCATGGTCTCGGCCAGCTGGTGCAGCGCTGTAGGAAATGTGCGGGTGGAAGATCTAACTGGAGATGGACCCGCCAAGACGAGTTATGTGTTTCCCAGGAACCAGTCTGTTTTAAGTGTTGGTGAAATACTTACTCTTTGAGCTACTGATCTTTAAGTCTCAGATGTCCTGGGAAAAACACTGAAGGTAGGCGCTCTCCCCTCAATGCTGCTCGGCAGCTGCTAAGAGGCAGTGTTTTCTACCCCCCGGGGATGGCTCATGGGCGCTGTCCCTGCAGCGGCGCGGGTGGACGCCAGGGTGCTCCTCTCACCCTCTGATGCTCCCTTCTTCACCGATTTCAGGAGGGGTCCCACCCTGTGGCCAGTCCTCACTCCGACAGCAGGGAAATCACCATCTGCCTCGAGCCACCATTAGCCCTCCCTCTGCACAGCAAGCTCCAGCCCCCCAAAATTCGCTCCAGCCCCCAAACATGCCAGAGATCCAGATAAACGGGGAACACAGACTGCAGGTTCACCCCCAAACTGAAATTCACCCCAGGCCCCCAAACACACCAGAGATCCAGGTAAATGGGGAACACAGACTGCAGGTTCACCCCCAAACTGAAATTCACTCCAGGCCCCCAACACGCCACAGAGGAGCCGGGCAAGCGGAGAACAGAGGCGAAGCTGACCATCTGCAACTGCCCCTCAGCTTCGTTGAGGAAAAGAGATCCCACCTGGAATAGGATTTTCAGGACATGTTTCGGGAGCTTAAAGAGCCTGAACTGACTACTGGGTGCAGAATTTTTTTTAAACGACAGTTTCTCCTCTTGTCAAATAAAAGAAAGGTTTTCTTGTTCAAACATCCTTGTTCTAAAGGTACTGGAATGGAGTCCCGCCCCTTCCGCTCAGAAGCTGCCAGCCCCTCGCGCGGCCTGGGTTCTTGCTGTTCAGTTACTTTTCGCATCTGTCCTTCCACTTTTAGGCCCCACTTTTCATTCCTGGCTCCTACTCTCCTTCCCTATCATTTTAGGCGCAACTGTTTTAGAGTCTGGCTTCTTGCACCCACAGATTCCTCCTCCTGTTCCTGGGTTCCTGGCCGTGGGGCTCCAGGCCGAGGGCGGGGTTCGCCCAACGTGGCCGTCCTCCGCCGGGGTGCGGGCATGCGCCCCCCTCGAAGATCTTCTGTGCCTCCTGCTTTTTGCGAAGATGCTTTCACACCTGCTCCTGGAGCCACGGTCACAGGCTCTGTCTCTTTACAGAGCAAATGCTGCAAGAGGCAGCGCTGACTTGAGCAAAGCTGGTTGCCAAAGAGAAAGCGCTTCCACTTTACTTGAGATGGATGGTGTATTGTGGAATTTGTGTTCATTTTGACGTGAAAAAAAGGTGCCCTCGAACGATGACTTCTGCCAGTGGCTGGGACTTTTGCACGCCCTTGAAAGTGTGCGCGAAGACTTCGGCTCTGACTGGGGCAGGGCTCTGACTCCCGGCTGAAGTATCGCGCCACCAAATTGCATGACGGCAGCCTCTTCCCCGTTCCTGGGGAAAGCGAAGGGAGCTGCTGGCAGTGTCCAGTGTTGGAGTTTTGTCATCTGTGTTCTGCCCGTTGGCCCAGAATGTCCTGCCCTCCTCCCCTCATCCTCCACCAGTCACACCTCCTGCTGTCTTTCTCCGGCCTCTGTCCCCTGGCCCCTGCTCTGTTTAGACAGAGATGCTCCCAGCACAAGTGCAGATGCGGGCCCTCACGGCAGACACGTGTCCCTGGCATGGCGGGGTTTGGGTTGGGTGTTCGCCACATCTGGTGGCTCACACCCTGCAGTTGTTCTTCGCATCATCTGCCTCGGGAGAAGCCCCTGCTTTGTGCGGCGCTGGTGCCAGGAGGTGGCAGGTCCACTCAGTCTTGCCCGGTGTGAGAGGAGGGGACAGGACACGCAGCACGAACTGGACACATTGTCAGTGAGTGACAAAGGGACAGGACGGAGTTCAGAGTAACACGGCAGCAGGCTGTCCCGTTGTCCCTGATTCTCCCCTCCTGAGTTCTATTCAGGGGCCGCCATTTCCCCTGAGGACCCTCTGGCCTCTGTCCATGCTGTGACCCCCAATATCAATCCAGCAAACTCCCGTCAGTTTCTCTCATGATGCGGATGCCTGTTTCTGTTGCTGGCAACCCTGGGCCCTGACAGATAGTGGACCAGAAAGGACGAGAGGCTCTGAAGTGCTGTGTCCCCTCCAGCTCGTAAGCAGCACCCCTTTGCTTCCTCTCGCTTCATCTGGCCGGACCCTGACTGCCCTGGGGTGCAGCCTCTGTAAGTCACAGTGTCATCGCACGGTATCACGGGCTCTGCATAATTCTCATAAGCTTACTTCTGGAGCCCACCCTAGGAAGCGTTTCATTAGCAGCAAACATGACTGCGCTGTGTACGCTCTAGGAAGGCTGCAGATTCAGGCTTACTGCCCACCAAGATGCCAGCTGCCAGCCCTCAGCCCTCAGTCGTTTGGGACTTGTCTTCACTGCTAGTTCGCTGGGCATCTGCTTGCTCTGTGATCGCTGAACACTTGCTAGCGGGCAGGCAGAAAGCAGATGATGAAACTCAAACACTGGAAACTTCCATTAGCTCCCTTTGGTTTCCCCAGAAACTGGGATAGAGGCTGCCGTCGTGAGATTTTGGGGTGAAATACTTCGGGACCAGCAGCAGGGTTCTCCGGGAGCAGAGGTGGGAACCCGCCATCATTTTGGGGAGAGGTCTGTGCGCCCAGGCCTGGCTTTCTTTCACTCTTTACTGAAATGGCGTGTGTGTGAGGCTGCCCCTGCCCTTCTCTCTAGAGCCGGGGGTCCCTACTTCTTTCTGGGTGTCGTTGGCGTTGACAAGGTCAGCACTGCTCTGCTCTTTGTCCATTTTCATGCTTGCTTTTTCCGTCCCCAGAGCATCTCTATGATGTCAGACTTTCTGAACTGTTTCTCCTGCTGCTTTATCCCCAATGCCCATGAAAGGACCAGCACACTGTAGATGCCCATTATACCCCTGTGGGATGAACGAAGGGATGAATGAATGAAGAGGTGGCTTGCCCTCTCCTGACCCTGGTCCACCTCCAGGCTCCATTCCGCACGAACCGCCTCAGGTGGGGACCTGAGCCTGCTGTCACTGGCTCTCTGGGTCTCATCTTACTGTGAGGATCCTGCCAACACCGTACAAAAAAAAATCCCCAAATTAAACCCATGTAGGGGAACTGCAGCTTAGCGACTCATTGCTTGAAAATTCAAGCTTCGAGATTCATTCAGAAAGCAAATGGGGACAGATGATGAAATTTGTATCTTAAATTATTGACAAGACTCACTGCCTATGGTTTTGTTACCCGGGTGAGGGCTGATGCCATGATCAGCCTTTCATGGGACCTGGAGATGTGTGTGTGTTGTCTGCGACAAACTGAGAGAATAAATAAATCCACTGCTTTCCTTATTAGGCTGACTTCTGCTGCCTTCCTGAAATATCTGGCTTTCCCCATCAAAACTATATTCATAGCTTCCATAGCAATCCTTGTCTATTTGAAATGCCTCTATTAAGATGGAAAAAAAAAAAAAAACAGCTAAGCAGATTTAACAGCTTAGGAAACATTGGCCAAAACACAGTATTAACATTTGTCAATATTTTCTCTAATGGTTGTGAGAATTAACTTCTTAGGCTGACAAGAGTGACCATCATAATGACATTCAAACAGAAGCGATCGGAAACTGTGCTTTCAATAACGAAGGTCTGGCCCGTGGCGAATTTATAACAGACGACGTCTGTGGAGGGATGTTCAAATAGGTGCTTGGGCTGTAAAAATAACCTTTCAACTGTTTATCCAAATGTGTGGAGGTTTTATATCAGCCCCGCAGAGCACCTCTAATTGAAATTAATAATGAGAATCTTCCATCTGAGGATCATCCTGAAAGCCAGGATTCTATTTTTAGCCGCGGGAAATGTGGAATCTTTAAAAATTCAGTTGTTTAATTTATGAGACATTGTTTCCTGCTGCTGTCTTCATAACTGAAAATCTGACCACTGAAAATAAGAGCAAGAGGAGCTAATATATTTACATAAATAATTAAAAATCCTCTAGCAGCATAGGTGATAAAATGTCATGCCATCACAAAGCTGCAGTGAAAGAGCATATCTCTAATTGAAAATTACAAAGGCACCACTGTAAACAATGCATTTATATTTTCAGCTCTACCTTTGTTGACTTTCAAAAGAAATAACTCATTAAAAAAAGCCAGCAATGACCTCACTCCAAATCCTATTACTGAGGTCAGGAACACATTTAATTAAGGCAAAGTGCTAATAATAAATTTTAGTAGATAGAGACTCTCCCCTTAATTTCCCAAGGTAGAAATGTTATTTTTTTGCCCTTTAACTTCTGATTACATTAAAAAAAATGGGAGTCGCCCCAAATTAAACTCTTAAATCTGATTTTAAAATGTGTTGGTTTTTTTTTTTTTTTTTTTTCCTAAAAAAGGAGTCTTCTCCTTTCTCTTCTTTTTCCCTCCCCACAAATGGTAGGGAGACTGCCCAGTGATGACAAAATCCAGGTTTTGAAGGGAACGGGCATTTTCCACCGACTTTCAAAGGTCATCGAATGAGCAGGAAAAAATGTCCAGATGCTAGCTGGATATTTTCGCTTCATTTTCCATTATTTTTTTGTGATTTCCTTTGAATGGGCTCCGACATTATATCAAACAGGCTGTTTAGGAAAAGAAAGAAGAACTGCAGGAAGATCAGCAAAACCCGAAATGGGGCATTTAAACAAGTCTTTCGGGGAGGACTTTGTCCCCGCACTCTGCAGCCGCATGAACCCGAGAATGAATCCTAGCAGGGACCTAAAAGGCATTGAGTCCAAAGTGGGAGGAGAAGCCAAAACGACTGAAAAGAGCCACTAAGAAGCCAGCACAGAGGAGGTTGTTGTTTTCGGAGAGATGAGGCTCTAATTCAATTATGAGTCTGATAGTATGTGTTTAGAGAACAGGCTCACTTGGGACCGTCCTTGGAGAAGGACGGCTGGCAGAGATGGGTCTCTGACACTGCTTTCCCGGCAGTCCGGCGGAGGCCTCGCTGCGGGACAGCCGTCAACCAGGCTGCAGGCAGACGTTTTCAAGGTTGGTTGGTGTGAGTCAATGTTTGATGAGAAAAATACTGGCAATGACCACAACCTGGTGACGTGCAGAAACGCTGGCTCGCAGACCCCCAGCGGCCCTGATCAGGCGAGCCCGGTCCTATGTGCTGGCCCCGCGCTGGCTGCTGGCCTCTTTAGGCACTTTAAGCCTCGATGTTTCTTTCAGTCTGTGGTGGCCTCATCCCAAGTGACATCAAACATGCTAAAAATGGGCCCACTTTAAACTATAACTCTGGTGCGTACTCAGATGTTCTGGGAGGGTGAGCTCCGTAGACGGTTCGCAAATGTAAAGCTGTTTTTGCAACTATTAGACTCAACCTGCTGCAGCTGTCACGCTGCTGCGGACAGCTGACATGTGTTCAATTCCATTTTGTGGTTTCCAAACTGTGGTGACCAGGGAGCATGTGCTCAGCTTCCTGCCATTTCTGTAGGTCCCAGGAATGTTCGCAGGACGTGGCGCTGGTCCCCAAGGGCTGAATTCACGCGATGGTGCCGATGAGGCCCCGGAGATCTATCGGGGACGGAGAGAGACTTGGTGGGTGACCTCACAGAACTGGACGCCTCACACGAAGGTGGACGGCTGCGTCTGGGAAAACGGTCCCCGGGAAGGCGGTGTTTAGAACCATATGCTCTGGGAGCCCTGGGCGCGTGGTCTGAAGGTCCGGCCCGAGGAGGCCGTGCCTCACCATGGCAGAGCGGGTGGCCGCGGTGGAACTGTGGCCGAGAAGGACCAGGAGCGCCCAGTGCAGTCTCTGCGCATGAGCTCACGTGCTCTGCGGCCACACACGGGCTCAGAGGGGACGCCGGTCCTCAGCACAAAAGGAGACCGAGTCCCTCTCATTTGCAGGGAGCTCTGTAACTGGACTGTAACAGGGCTTTGGTGACCTTTGAAAGAAACAGTCATTTTAGTCCTAACACCAGCGTCTTATTCTCATCACCACTCCGGACACCCAGGCCTCCAGGGGGGTGGCGATCTTCGCCCCATTTGCACTGGCGCCAATTCCCAGGAGGCAGAGACCCCGGCAAAGGCGGGTGGAGTCGGGATTCTGGGGCGTTCGGACTCAGCTGGCACAGGAGACCCGGTGATGCTCGGAAATTCTGATTTCTGTTGCCCAGCCCTTTCTCCCCAGCAGCGGCCGGGGCTTGCTCTTCCCCAGGAAACAGTTTCTGTCCACCCTTCCTTTCCCGCCTTTCCCTTTTCTTCTGGGGCGTGCTCATTTGCAGCCTGGGCCCCTGGAACCAGAGGCTCTGGTCCGTAGGCAGAGACGGCTCCCTCGGTGAGACATCACGGCCCCCAGCCCCGTGATCTTGATGAATGGTCAGACACCTGAAGCCCTCACGCTCTTTTCCAGCGTGTGTCTTCAGCAGCACAGCTATTATTTTAATTACACAAACATCTCATTTCACGCTGTTTTCATCTTTTAAATTTTACCCTGGAGTTTCTTTTATTGAATGGAAAGTTTCAAGCCCCACTCTTCCTTTTTCCCTTAACAAAGACACCTGGTTTCAGATGCTGCTGTTCTTCAGCCAAACGGCCGAGTTCCCCGCTATCCTTTGCAGGCAGGTGGCTCATCTTGGCCAACCAGGTTTAAACAGAAATGCATCTGACTTCCAGGTGAGGTGCCTCAGGGATGGAGACGCTGCTCTTCTCCGTTTCTCCCGCCTGCTGCTCGGAGTGCAGATGGGAGGTGGGTGCACTAGCTGCCCGACAGCCTGAGGGCGGTGGCCAGCAGGACGGAGCCTGCGGCCGCTGGGGCCACCACCAGACCAGCCCGGACCGCCTGCCCACTTTAGACGCATTTTCTGTGAGGGCGGATATCAGCTTCGATTTCCCCTGAGCCCCCGTCATTCTGGATTTGCCTCGTGTATCCAGCCCAGCAGAGTCCTCACA
Source organism: Solenodon paradoxus (assembly GCA_004363575.1). NCBI lineage: Eukaryota > Metazoa > Chordata > Mammalia > Eulipotyphla > Solenodontidae > Solenodon > Solenodon paradoxus. The sequence continues at coordinate 90,276 of RJWH01002774.1, read as the reverse complement.
GAGAGAGCGTCTGACACAACTTGGGGGCAACCTGGATGAGTGACCTGTCCCTGAAAAATGTCGAGCAGTGTTAGGTTGCTTTTCCCCGGGCAGGGACGATTATTTTCCCTCCACACGTGTCTTATACACTCCGTGTGGAGGCAGGAGTTTCTGCAGCCGGGTTGTTAACTGCACCGCAGACAGACGTGTCTCCGCGTGAAAAGTGCTGGAAAAGGAACTGCTGCGCAGAAATCACTGGATCGCTGAGAGCGTGAAAGAAGTCCTCTCGGCCGTTCAGAATGGTGGCGCTGCTGGTCGTGTCCCTGGAGTCGCCAGGGCGGCAGGGTGAAGGCTGGCCTCTCCCGTCACTGATGAGCAGCCCAGTGGTCACTGCTCCTTCTGATGATGAGCCAGCTCATTCCGTTTCCCGTGTCCACTCCTCATCAGACACTTACATGCCATTGAGAAGTGCTTGGTTTTTGTCTCATGTACTTGGTGGACAGTCTCCACTTGAAGGCAGACTCGAGGCTCCTTGTCATTTATCTGGGAGGACAGGGTGTGGGAACCAGCTCTGCTTGAGGACATGCCCGTATTTACATGAACTCGGAGCAGAGAAACTTGCTAGCCCTGACATGCCTCTAAAGCACATGGGAAAACACAAATGTGATTGCCCAGATCTAAAAACCAAAGGCTTCTTTGTATGACAGAAAGCATTCGCAGTATCAACACTTTGGTTCAAAGAACTTTCCAGAAAATCTTCAGAAAATTAACGGTTTAGCTATCTTAAATCTTCAATAATTTAATAGTAATCATAAATCATTAATAATCCTTAACTAATGTAGCGGCACGCATGTCCCCTGGCCTTTAAAAAATAATCGTTTACAGTTGGAGATGACCCAAATATCCACTGATCAGGGAATGACTACATAAACGAATCTGTCCATGTAAATGGAATGCTACTGAACGACTGAAAACAATGGCGCTTTCTTGACAACGAAAGCCGTTTGCTCTGTCCTGGGAGTCACGCGGTGGGGTCCAGACGGGACGGACGGCGCGGCGCCAGTTTTGGCAATCAAGAGGACAGCCGCAGGTGACCGAAGGAGCCCAAGCAGTTAAAATGGGGTTTCCTTGGGGGGAATCATTACAGGTTTTTATTATCTTCCTTATTCCTAAGTGTCTTTTTAAAGGTTTCATCCCGGAATGCTCTTAGCTTCATAATAAGGCCAAGAAGACGCACACGTCATGAAAGAGAAGCTTCTCTGGCACCAGACCACTGCTGCCCGTTGTGATCTGGCTAAGGGCACAAGGCGCTGGGCCTTTTAACTGCTTTTCCTCGCCCAGCTTTTGAGTGAGAACCTGCACTCTGATGCCCAGACACCTCCTGGCTCTAGAATTGCAGGCTCCTGGACATCAAGGAGCCTCTCCCTCTCGCTGGCCTGACTGCTCCCGGGTGAGATGAAGCGGGCAGAGCACTGGCAGCAGCAACGGCTGTGCCCAGATGTGGTTTCCATCATGGATGGATGACAGGACGTGGGCCCGGATGGGGGTTAGTGGGCGTGATTCCTAAGTGTGGGGGGAGCAGGGGGCGCTGCGGGAGGAAGCTTCCCTTTTCATAGCAGAAGGAACCTGCCCACAGCGGGGAGGCCAGAGCGCCCCTGGGGTGGGGGTGGGACCCGAATCTTCGCAGGAAGAGCCCCCCACCCCCGCCCATTGCACTTTCTAGTCTCTTAAGCCTGGCTGGTTATTCCAGATGAGAGGGGCTGTCGGAACCCAGAGACAGAGGAGATGGGACGAGATACTGGTAGAGACAGAGAAAGAGAAAGAATGAGGAGGTAGGCGAGAGGAAAGAGGACAGGAAAAGGGAACCAGACAGGAAGAACAGACAAGGGACAGAAAGCTGGACACGGAGGGACGGGAAGATGAGGTTAGAGATGCGGGGAGCAAGGAAGAAGTGGACGGAGAAAGACCACGCCCCGGCCCACAGGGACACAGAGGGACATGGAGGGAAGGACAGGTGGGCATGTGGTCACACAGACAGGGACCCCGCAGCCCTGGTGCTGTCCCCGTCCAGCCGTCGGGGGGACAGCGTCTTTCTGGGGGTGCCTTTGTCAGCTGAACTCAGAGCTCTGCTTGAGATGAAAAGAAGAGTTCCCAGTGTGCTCTCGCCTCTTCCCATCTGCTCCTTGAAGAATCATGAAGGGGACGAGAACAGCCCCAGCACTCAGGGCTGTCGCCTCTTTCTGCGCGAGCGCCAGGAGCAGACTCTAGAGGATGCGTCTCAGCCGGGCCCTCGGCCTGCACACAGCCCCGGGGACAGTGCCCCTCCAAGTTCAGGATCGAAGAGTTGTGACAATAGCCCAACCAGTGACGTGGCCCTGCCTTTCCATGCACTGGGATGGATGGAGGAGATTGCTGGTGGGAGGTCAGGGAGGCGGAGGTCCGGCCTGTGCCAGGCCGAGAAGGGCTCACCCAGAGGACCCGGCCCGGCGGGGAGGAACCTGTCAGAGGAGGGTGCGTGCGCCGCCCCAGCACGCACCACGCGCGCCCCCGCACGCACCACGCACGCCCCCGCACGCACCACGCACGCACGCGTTTTCTTGGCTTCAAGTTTGAAAAGGCAGTTTTCCGGACCGCGGTCTGCACACTGGAGCTCCGCATCCTGCTACCGCGCGCCTCGCCTGGCTTCCCCACCCTCGCTCTTGCACCCGGGGGTGCGCTGCCTATTCCCTGGGCGAGGGAGCCGCTGCCCAGTTCTGGGGACTGATTTTGTTCTCTGAAGCTCACATCCTGGCCTGATGGCCTCCTCGGTGGCCTGATGGCCTCCCGGTGGCCTGGCTTACCCCGTGACGCCTCTTCCCACGCCCAGCCTGGACCCATGTCCCCGCACCCAGCTCATGGGGACTGCTTTCCAGGCTGCGGCTGTCCTCCGAGTCCCGTTTCCAGATGGGATTTCCTTCCCTGCCATCAGCTGCCTGCAGTGGGGACAGCTACCTCTGGTGACCTTCAACGTGTCCTGTACCAGGAGACTCTCGACTTCAGCTCAGGCACAGCAGACCCGCCCTGGGCCTGTGGCAGTGACAGAGACAGAGAGGGACTGGGCGGAGGGAGGTCAGTTCCCTTTCCACGAACACTTGATCCCGGGCTGCACCGGGCCTGGCTCTTCAGAGAGTCCGTAAGCCATCCGTAGAACCTTCCAGCAAATTTCCCCTTTTGCTTAACCTGCCAGATCTGGTCTTATGCAACGACTGACGGCCCATCTCTGGCCCGCTTGTCCCGAGTGGGGCTCTGGCTCGGCTTCCCAGACTTTTGCATTTCCCATCATGTCTGCCTCTTCCTGCCCGACTGACAGCACCCCAGTCACATGGCAAGGCCCAGGGTTAGCAACATCAGCGCCTTTTAACCTCAGGTCCTTCCCCCTCCGCATACAGGACCACAGATGGCAGCCACGCTCCCTGAACACACTCTAAGGTGTGTGCCACCTCCAGCCTGTGACACCACTGCTTTCCCTGACCAGTCACTGACGCGGACTTCCTCTCTGACACTGAAATCACATGTTTCCTTTGCCAGATATGGAGGAGGGGGAAATAAAAGGGGGAAAAAGGCTATTTGGGTTCACGTCATTCTTGGATTTGGTATCAGATTATTCCACGCCTTCAACCAGTGCACCTGTGTTTCAGACAGTTTGGTCGAAGCGAGTTCACTTTGGGGAACATAACTCCAGCTCCCGCCTGCAGGAAAGGGCCCGGGGAGGGGACGGCGCGTGTTTTCAGGTGTTTCCACCAGGAGAACGAGGCGCAGGTCAGTAGAAGGGTGTCCGACGCGCGGCAGGGTCTCTAGGAGACGATGGGGTCATGGAAGAGGACACCGCCACTCCCTCTCTGAGCCCAGCGCCATCGAGCCTTTCACTGCCAGCTCTGAGGCTCATGCCTGTTCGCTTAGCTGTCGCTGGAAATAATTTTTATCTAAGCACCAGGCAGGATGTAAGGAAAGAAGACGACACTTTGTCCTGTTATTCTGTCCAGTGCCCCGCCCTGAGGAGCCGTCTCTAAGGGCCAGGCTTGCTGCCCGCTTCCAACAGCCCAGGGCCTGCACACCGTCCATCTCCATACTGGCTCCTGTGCGCCGGGCCGGGCGGGGCCTCCCTGGGTTCCTGCGTCTCCTCCGTACATGGTATCCGCCCGCCTTTCTCTAAAATTCACGCTAACCAGACAGCAGGCCAGCAGCTGAGCCCCTTTCTTTCTCTCCAGGGGCCACTCGGTCGCCCAGAGTCCCCTGCCCATCTGAGACCACAGCCCTGAAGCCGTTTCCTCCCCAACCTGGCCTGTTTCTAACAGTCAGGTTTGGGGCTGTGTCCCCACACAGCCAGCCCGGTCCCCTGGTGCCAACAGCTGCAAACGTCACTATGACGGCCCCTCCCGCCACCCGGAGGGTTGGCAACTTCCAGGCAGGGCTGCTGGCTGCTGAGTGGCTCCCACCCGGGAGGGAGCACCCCACCGCCCTCCGTATCAGGGTGCTCACCCACCGGATGGTCTGATGCTGCAGCGAGTCGGGGTCTGTGGCGTTCACGGTCAGCAGCACGCTGCCCACGGAGATGTCCTCCGGCCTGGTCACCATCATGGGGTCGGGGAAGAAGACCGGGCCCTCGTTGACGTCCAGCACAGTGATGTGGACGGTCGCCGTGGAGCTGGGGCCGTAGGAGACATCGGGCACCAGAGGGTCCTCGTTCTCCACCTTGATGAGCAGGGTGTGGAAGGCGGCGATCTCATAGTCCAGAGGCTGCGAGCAGAGAGAGCGCCTCAGGCTGGGCGCCGGCCACTGGCCCCCGACTCCCCCGGGCTGCTGGGCGCTCAGGGCGGGTCTGGGTTTTGTGGGCTAAGCTATATGCAATGTGGGGTCCTCTTGAGGGAAAGGGACACGACATGCCCAGAGGTCACCTAATGAGGTGCTCATCCCTCTTGACCGAGGAGGATGTCACAGCATGTTCCTGAGCACATGGCCGGCCTCCCTTCTGAGCGCTCTGGAGGCGGCTCGGGCACTGGAGGCTTCGACGGGAGCCTGTGACTCTCCCGTCCCCGACACTCATGGGGTTTCCAGTGGATGGGGCCCTGATGCTCCCGAGGCCCCTGGAACCTGGCTGGTCACACGAGAGCCGATGGCGAAGGCGAGTCAAGGGTCCAGTGTGGGTGTCTCCCGCCCACTTGCCCGGGGCCCAGGGCTCGGGTCACTCAGCACTGGAGGGTCTCGGGCACCGTGTGCCCGTCCACAGGGCTGAGGTGGAGAGGCTCTGAGAGGCCAAGACACGGGGTGACTGCGGAGCCCTCCCCACTGGCGGGCATTTGAAATATGTCACGTGTCACCATGACTTAGGGGCTCTGTGGCATTTACTGGGCAGGAGGCAGGGGTGCCAGACCAGTGGCCATCTGGGGCAGTCCCACACAGTGGCAGCCGTGTGTCCCCGGGACAGCCCTGACTAGGCCACTCTAGGTGATTCGCAGAGAGGCTGGCCCCACCTCCCTGCTGCTCTGTAGGCGCCCCGGCGAGGAAGCCCCGCTCCCGGCGAGTGCCAGCCTGGCAGGCAGTGCCCGAGGACACACCCTCGGCCGCAGGGCAGGGCAGGGGCTACCTCGCCTGCCTGGGGAGATGCTTCCGTGAGATGAGAGCACGCTTTTTATTTCAAGTTATTTTCCTGGGAAAAGGAGTAGTCACTCATCACACAGTGACAGAAGGGATGTCCTTGCCAGGGGCACCCACCGGCAGAGGGAGGGGATTTACCCTCAGGAAGGAGCAGGCAGGCAGCAGAACAGGCTCTAGGGGACATCACAGATCCCGGGCTGAGGGGTTCACAGTTCAACCCCTGGCGGCAGTGCACCCACTCCCCCAACGCCGTCTAACACATTAGTGACTTTCATCACAACCTCAGTTATGTTCTATGACAGGACTGCACACTCGTCACCTGCCAGGAGTGGCCTGTGCATGTCACCTCTGCAGACCTCACTCACCCTTGCTACAGTGGGTAGCTGTCATCCTATTTTAAGGATGAGAAAATGGGCGCAGAGCAGTTAGGCCAGTTGGCCGAAGTCACACCGCTGCTACGTGGCCCAGAGCTGACATGTGATCCAGAGACTCCGATGAGAAAGTCTGAGCTGAAAACAGTGCGTGCATCTGGCCGGCAGCTTCTGCGGGAGGTGCCCCGGGGCCTGAGTGCTTTACTCCTGCTGGAAGCAACTGGCTGAGCAGGCCAGCGACGGCAGTGGGGGCAAAGCCTGGCAGTGGCCGAGTCTGCTGCTGCAGCCCGCCAAGTTGCTCTCTGGTGGACACAGCCTGCAGAGAGGACGCTGTAAAGGCCCAGGGGATGGTGCGCACTGACCGCTTCATGTGGAGCTTGGCCCGGAGTCAGGTGTCATAACAGGAAGCTGTTACGATGCTGAACGTGGGGCTGACACGCCTGGAAGAGCCACTGCCCTCCCCTTGGTTCTTGAGGCTCCACATGCCAGGCAGAGGCCTGGCTTCCAAGGACTTGGGGGCAGGGAGTGGGGCCTAAGCTGCCTGGCCACACTGGCCTTCTCCAGAGGGCAGCACCATCTATTCCATTTGTACAGCGCGGGGCGACCCCTCCAGCGTCCGGCGCCCTGGCCAGTCCACATGCAGTCTGTGCCACCTGGGTGTCGCTCCCACCCTGTGAGGCCTGCCTGTCTGGGTCACGCTGGATTAAGAAGCCCTCTGGGATCTCGGCCTTACTCTGAGCTCCATCTGAGCCTGTCTCCACATCAGGGATGGGAGGAAATTAAAAACGCTTCCAACTGAAGCTGCAGAGATTCGATTCAAATGCTGTTTCATCAAGTGTCAAGAGAGGGTGGGGGCCCTTGTCCTGGTGGGGTTTGGGGCTGGAAAATCTGACCCGCCTGGTAAAGGACTTGAGGTCCTGTGGGAAGAGGGAGGGTTTGGAAGGGCCAATGGTGATTTCTAAGCCTGTGCCAGGTGTGGGGGTCAGGCTGCCTGTTTTCTGGATTCGATTTCCTTCCAGAAAGAGGAGAAACGGATTTAAATGCAGGGTGATTGTACTCAGCAGAGAGAGGACTCTGACGGTTTGCAATAGGTTTACAAAGTAGCATGGGAGTCCCTGACAGGCTCTGAGGAAGAAGCAGGCTCTCATGTGCCAGAACATTAGGATTCTGATCTGCAGGGAGGGCGGACTCCTCCAGAAGCCACAGGACCGAGCCCGGTGAGTTCCCCAGTGCGCTTCGGGTGGACCTACTTGGGGCTGGCTGCCCCACAGCCGTGCCCAGACCCTTCCCCTGACCCTCCTCCTACTGCAGAGTTTCAAAGGCTGGGTTTGGGCTTTGCAGCTAAAGGTGGACTAGTAACACTTCATGGGAAATTGGCTGGGCCGGGGACCCACGTAAAAGGTATTTTGGTCCCTGATAAGAGCAGAGGGGCCCAGAGAATATTCTCTCATTACTTGACTGGTTACCTCCTTGCTTCCTGCCTTGGAACACAGCAATAGGAAGATGTGATATCTGGGGCTTGGGCAGCCATTTTATGTCCATGAGGAAAAAGGCAGCCATTTCTGTGATGCTCCCTGCTGGTTCCCTGAAACCTTGAACTGCTAGCCTATCCTGGTTATAGGGATCATTCAGTTCTCTATCATCTAAGCGCTCTAAGCCTGGCATTCTCTTACCTGCAGCTGAGAGCATTCCTAGTGAATGTGCTGGGGCTGCCAGCAAAGTAGGGGGTTACCGGGGCAGAGCAGGCCTGCCTCCATGGGCCTGTCCTGGCTCTTTGCCTCTGGTGTGCTAAGTAGCAGGGGGTGCTCGAGTTTCTTTGTACTCAACAGGCTCTGCGTGGATTCCGCTTTCCTTGAGCCCAGTGAGCGTGGGCTGGGAGAACGTGACGGGCCTGTGACGGGACGTGTGCTGGCCCGGGCTCTGTCTTCCAGCTGCGGTTTGGAAAGGGGCCCACTGGTGGCTTCTACAGACACAGGACTTGCTGTAGGGGACAGTCAGCGGCAGTGTTACTTTGCAACTTTCACAGCTTCCAAGCTGCCGCGTGGGTGCGGAACGGCAGTGCCAGGACCCCCGGAATGACTTTGTGGCTGTCTGTGTCATTTTCCCTTATTAGGGTAGAAGACTGGGACGCCCAGGGCTGCTGGAGAGAAGGCCAGCCCCTCAGCCCCTTGCCCTGTGGAGCCAGGAGTCAGCAGTAGTCTCGGTGTGGGGGGCTCCGAGCTCGGGGTGGCTGTGGAGCTGTGGGTGCAAGTGTTTATGCGGCTGTGTGAGGCCTAATAACGACGCCTCCAGGTGGACATCTGCGTCCTGATCCTTAGAACCTGGGCCTCGTGGCCTCACAGGGCAAAAGAAACTCTTAGGTGTGATAAGGACCTGGAGATGGGCCTGGTCCTGGGTTGCCAGGACCATTACAAGGTCACCTGTCATTATAAGGTCACCAGGAGGGAGGTGGGAGTGTGGTGATGGGAGCAGTGGTCGGTCATGGAGACGGGAGCCACGTGGGAGCCACGTGGGAGCCACGCTGCAGCTGCTGAAGGCGGTGAAGGTGGAGGAGTGGCCGTGAGCTCAGGAAGATGGGTGCTTCTAGAAGCAGGAGACAAGGTCTGCGCTCTCCCTGGAGGCCACAGAAGGAGCACAGCCCAGAGGGACCTTGGCTTCAGCCCTGTGACCATCACTTCGGACGCTAACCTCCAGAACTCGAGGAGAATCGATCAGTCCATGTTTGTTAAGCCAAGGGGCTCATGGGCATCTGTCACAGCAGCCATGTCGCTCGCCTGGGCTCAGCCTGCCGCTGCTCTAAGCAGCTTACATGTTAGAATTTCTCATGACAGCTCAGAGCGGGCCTGTAGCGTCACCCACACTTTGCAGATGAGGAAACTGAGGCAGGGGAAACAGTTAGGGATCAGGAGCCCTGCTCCTGCTTTGTTCTCTGCCCTGATGACGATGAACACGACCATCCCTGCTTCATCCACAGACAGACTGCTCCAGTGCGCGTCCTGGCTGGCGGAAGCTCTCCCGGGGTTCCCCAGGGCTGGGCGGTGTGGAAGGTCCTTCCCCTGGGAGCCTGAGGAAGCGAGCCTGCCCACTGGAGCCTCCTGTGTCCCAGCTGAGGTCAGCCCCCGGCTCCTCGTCCTTCCCTGGTGGCCAGAGGGAGGGGCGGCGTGCCGACCAGCTCTGCTCACACTGGGCATCATCCTATGTGATTATGTCCCGTTTCTAAGAGAACAACTGAGACTCCCCTGGCAAAGAGTGAGAAGAAATGCCATTGCCCACTTGGCACACAGGTCTGAAAACACCTCCCTGGCCTGTTTTTGCGTGCCTTTGAGAATTCATTCATCGAACATATGGAGAAGTAATTTTTTAAAAGAACGCGTATGTCCGAGTGTTATAGAATCTGTAAAACAGGCTTGTCTATGGCCCTGAGGACACTAGTTCGCCCTTAAGCAAAGCCTTCATCTTTCGTCACCGGGAGGAAGAGGCTAGGGCTGCCATGGGGCTGACCCCCCACTCCCTCGGGAGGCCAGGAGCCCCAGGCCCAGGGGAGGGGCAGCGGGGCACCTACTTTGACCACGGAGAGCATCCCCTCGTTGGAGTGGGGGTTGGTGCGGATCTCAAAGCTCTGCCCCGGGTTCCCGTTGATGATGGTGTAAGCAGCCCTCCAGGCACCTGTGGCAGGGTCGTCTTTGTCCTCCACGGTCAGGTTGACGATGACGCCCACAGCCCCCTCCTCCACCGTGGCTTGGAACTGCAAACAAAGCAGGGGGTCGCGGTTACTCTTCTGAAACAAAACCAGTGCAGGGCATCTGCGGAACTCTGGGCACCTGCCAGGTCGGCTGACTTCACACTGATTAAAACACGGCGGCTCTGGCTCCCTGGGGGCCGTGCTGCCCGTGCAGGGGCCTTTCCTCCAGGAAACGTGTTGGTGGGCTGGGCCGGGTGGGTCGGGAGGACAGCCGTGTAGGCTGCCTGCCTGTACGCAGAAAACCCACCTGGGGACCTCGGGAACCTGGGGCCACAGGCAGGGGGCCCGGCCACCATGTGGCGGGTGGGATACCTGTCCCAACTGTGGCTGAACCACAAACAGATTTCCACTGAGTTTGAGCTCTGTTTGCATGTCCTTGCAGCCACGCCCACGACAAGCCAGCCAGATCACCAGAGGACTGTGGCTCCTGAAGCGGCGGGGGACATGCGATCTGAAACCCAGTGTGTGACCCCGGAGCCACAGCTTGGTGGCACCCCCTTCTCAAGTAGGAAAACCAGTCGCATCCGCCCCACCCAGCATGACTTCAAAAAGCCATTTTCTCAGGAAACATAAATCAATTAGTTTGGAGTCCCGCTGTACCTGTGTTTTTATTGTAATACATCTCAAATACTTGTTGCGAGTAGGGATGGAGGAAATAAATCAATATATGAAAAATCAGCTTTCCCCGGAGACAGCGTCGCGAGCTAGTGTTAGCCAGTCCCTTTTGAGCTGGAAGCCCACAGTGTCGTTTTGGCGCTTACCTTTGACACACGACAGGCGCGCAGTGATCTGTGTGCAAATATTTTACAAACAAGTAATACCAATAAGCTGACAAGAAGAAGAAATATCTTGGAATTTCAATTAGTGGGAAAGTGAATCGAGAGACAGTGAGACTATGTCAAAAAGCCCTTGTGTTCAGAGAGAAGTAATTTGAGAAATGAGGTTTCAAAAGCAGTGGCTGATTAATTGACTTGCAAATCGTTAATCATGAGCCTTCTTGCCAAGCCTGGGGGGCCGGGGCCGGCTGGGAACTAATTTGTCTCTCACACCTCGGCAAACCTGAGCGAGTTGTTCCGTCCCACTCACGGGGCGCTGGGAAATTCTTACGATGTTTGCAGGATGGAGATGAGAGGGGGCGAGGGGCGCCGGGATGCAATTCCTCAGATTCCTGTTTAATGACTGTCTTTCCCTTCTTCTCACAAAAATCGTAGAACTCTGGTGGCTCTCTGCCCTGTGCGAACACTAGAATCTCCTCGGGGCTTTATAAAAAACACTTAAAAGAATGACAGGGCCCTAGTCCAGTTCCGGGGGTTTGGGGTCAGTGTTTTCCTGGCCTGTCTGGAGAACCCAGGACTGTTCGCAGTCCCGGGGGAGAAGCGTGACTGTGTTCAAGGTCAAGGGTATCCAGGAGGTGCTTCTGAAAGAGCCCCCTGCACTGGGGAAGCCACCTGAGCGCACCGGGTCACCTGCAGTGTGTCCGTCAGCCGCAAGGAGGCTGTGATCCGTCACCGCTATATGCGGTGTCCCGGAGCGGGACTGGCTCCTGCGCTCACTTATCCCTGCAGATGGCAGGGGAGGAAGTGGGCAGAGAGAGGGAAGGGCTCTGTCCAAAGTCTCTGCGTGAACCCACGGTCAGATCCGCGTCTGCGGAATGCCGGTAATCTCCACTTTCAACAAGCCGCCAGGTTCTCTGTCCCTACCATCAAGGCACACCTCTGCTCGCACACAACCTGTGGCTTCCGACACCAGTACTGTTATGTGGGCACAGGGAGGGCTAAGAATAGTGGCCGCGGGAACCACCAGGTGGTAGAAAGGCCCTTGCACCCAACAGGTGGATGAGAATTTACTTCATCAGCCTATAGGGGTCATGCGGTTGGGATGAAGTTGTGCCAGAAGACCGTGATCCAAGGAGGTGGTTTGTCCAGGTCACAGCTTTATCCATCATCCATCCATTCATCCTTCATCCACTTATCATGCATGCATGCATCCGTATACCCAACTATCTATCCATGCAACTATCCATCAATCTATCCATCTTACCCATATACCCATCATCCATCCATCCATCCATCCATCCACCCATCATCCATCCATCCACCCATCCATCCACCCATCCATCCACCCATCCATCCACCCATCCATCCATCCATCCATCTATCCATCCATCCACCCATCATCCATGCATCCATCCACCCATCCATCCACCCATCCATCCATCCATCATCCATCCACCCACCCATCCATCCATCCAACCCCCATCAATCATCCATCCATCATCCATCTACCCATCATCCATCCTCATTTTCCAGCCAGTCAGCCAACCAGACAACAAATATTTGGTGAGTGACTTTTGTGTATTCAGGCCAAATGTAGTCAGTTCTAGGAATGCACTACTAGACAAAACAGACATGCTATATGTAAAGTTATAGAAATATGTTAAGCGTTGGGAAAGAAGTAACAGCTCTTGGAGTTAATTGTGTGAGGATGTGGAAGGGGCTGGGTTTCCGAGGTGGCCTGGGCCGGGCCACTGGGGAAGAATTCCTTGAGGATGGAAAGAAGAGCTAGTGAGTGAAAGTGGGGAAATCATCCCTGGGTCTGGAGCAGTGGGTGCAAAGATGGTGGCAGAGGGGCTGGGGCGTGTGGGGACAGAGAAAGGGGTGCGGCTGGCGTGCAGGGCCCGGGAGCGCTGTCGGTGATCGGCAGTGGAGGAGGCGAGAATCAGATTGTGCAGCCTTGTGGGCCGTGGAAAGGCATTTGGAATTTATGTTAAAAGCAAATCTGAGTGTAATCAAGAAGCTGGATTACATTTAAATCTGTTCCTGAGAGAATTCATAAAAAAATCTTTAAATATAGAAAACATTCAACAAATGACTGTAGTCTCTGAGCATTATCTCATTCTTGTGTAAACTACAGACCAGCTTCCTGGAGCATCCATTCAGAAACTCATTACTGCTTAATTAAATACTCATTCTATTAATTCTATTCAATGTTTTAACCCCATTATATAATTCAAGAATGGAAAATTAAACAGATTAGAATGAAACAGTGCCATTTTGCATTTCCATAGCGATGCTCACTTTGTGATTTAAAAACAATAGACACACATTAATTTACCACAAGAGAGCTGGAGGAATTATTGATAGTAACATTATTTCCTTTAATTGGAAAAAATAGATAAAGTTACTTTTCTGTTAAAGAGGGTGGCAAATCAAGTGTCAGACGTGAGGTGTATTTTCACACACTCACCGTGGAGGACGGGTTGGGGCAGAAGCTCCGCCTCCACATTTAGGGCTGAGTTAGTACTTAGACGGGGTGGGGTGAGGCCCATGAAGCGGGTTGGGGAGGGTCTGCCTGGACTTCCCACAGAGGTCATCTGTCACGGGACGAGGGGCGGGGAGGAGGGCTTGCATTTTCTCCACGCCAAGAATGAGCACACCTTGTCCTAGAGCAAAAAGTTGGTGCCCAGGTAAAAGTTGCCCTGGAAGATGGAAATAATGGCCACCAGCTGGAAGGTGTGGGGGAGGAAGAAGTGACGGAAAATGACTTTAAGGGACAGGATACAGGCAATCGACTGAAGTCTGGCCGCCCTGAGGTTTCATGGAGAACTGTGCTGAACTTGAGCGAGGCTGCAGTCCTCTGCGCCCTGGCTCTGGAATATGACAAAATAAGTTCCCGGAAAGTTTCACAAACCTGAATTTCTGTCTGTGAGGACAGAAGGGTGAGGGAGAGAGCCTCAGAAATTCAACGTGCAAATGCTTTTCTGAGCCTCTGCTGGCACAGAGGACGCAGCTTGCAGGAAAGAGCTCGTCTCTGGCTGCCGGCCTAGTGGGTGGACTGTGATCGACAGAAGCGGGAGCCATTCACACAAACTTGGCACGCGGCCTGGCATCGAGGAAGGAATTTTCTGGTGATGATGATGAGGGTGATGAATTTCCTCCTGTAGCATATGAAATGCTCACTAATACGCTGGAGAATATGGTTCAAACCCCGGTGACTCCTTTTGTTCTGATGACATCTGCCTTACCAGGTCGCCACTTAAGTGGGCGTCTCCCCTCCCGGGGTTGGCAGAGAGGCAGCTCTCCCTTCAGGCTGGGACCTGGCACTCACATGCTGGTCTTCTTTGTCTGGCTCTGACAAGGCAACCGCACTGCCCAGTGGGTGACGTTTGCCCAGAGCAGGCACACTGAGAAGGAGAGCGTTCTGAGACAGCTGGTGCCCTCCTATCGATGGCCAGTGTTTATCTCAGGATCGAAAGAAACAAGACTCATCATCTTCACCAGCGCTCATTGCCTACTGACCGCTGGGAGGCCAGCAGACACAGGAGTCCAGGGCTCAAGACTCAGTAACGGGCTCACCCCCTCTCGCCAGCGCCTTCCTTATAGACACAGACACTAGTCTCTCATGTTTCTCCATTGTCACACATCCGTGGTCACTTAGGGACAATTTCAGGTTTGGACATGACTTCTGCTTCCAGCTAATGATGATTTCAATGCACAGCACCGGGTCAGTTGAACATCCTTGTAGAGAAGACACTTAGTCGCTCTGACCCCCGTCTCACACCAGACACAAAACGGGAAATGGAAAACAATCAAGATTTTGGAAGAAAGCATGAGAAACTATCCCCGCCCCCTGCCAGCTTGCAGTCATGTTTATGGGCACTTGACACCTGTTATTTGCAAGAGAAATTATTTAAAATGTATAAAATAATTGTATACATGTATAAAATGCAATTATAGATGAATATGTAGCATTTATAATACTATAACATATGTACAACATTTAAATTAAAATGTTAACAGGTATAGGGGTCTAAATACTGTTCTAGAGTTCATCCAGAGTCACGCAGGGGCTTGGTGAGCGCCCTGGCTGGCTCGGCAGCTGGCTCTCGGATGGCTGGAACCTCCGAGGCCTCCCCGAGCCATCCCTGGTAGGACGGGCACAGCCAGGCCCCCGAGTGAGCGTGGGACCCAGACAGCAGGATGATCCGAGAGCGTCTTTCACGCTTCTCTCCGTCTGGTGAGAAGGCTCTAAATACCTTTTGACCTTGGAGATGAGCGGTGGTGTCAGAGTTTTCATTTTCAACGCCCCTGGGCGACAGGTCACAGTGAAGAAATAAATCAGTGCTCGAGCGGGGGTGTCCGGGGATGTGAGCCGACGCTTCCCTGGCCTCTCCGCAGAGGTGACTTTGTGCTCCCGGCGACGGGGCTGTGTCTCTGACTCCGTAAAATGCCCACACAGCTCTTTTATAAAGTGAGCACTATGAGCAGACATTAAGTGTGGGGTCATTTGTCTAGGGAACGAAAACCCCTGGCAGGAAGAGGACAGCAGATGTGTGTTGGAGTCTCACAGAGGAAACAGTGACCAGCTCTTCTCTATCCTCGCTGAGAAAACGTGAACGAGATTGTGATCTGAGTGACAGAGAAGTCAGTGTCTGGATGGAGGTGGTCCCCTTGCTGGGGGGTCCTGACGGGTTTGGAGGAGCCACAGGTCAGGGCGCCTCCTAACCGGCAAAGTATTTGGAGAGGAGCTTGTCTCTGAAAACAGTGTCATTTTGCCTCATGTGACCCCTTGGCCAGAGCTGACTGGACCCAGAGGGCACCTGACGCACAGGTGACCCACCACGGCAGCTGGTCCTCCCCGCGGCTGCTCAGGGACAGCACACGAGTCCCCGGACGGTCCAGAGTGCGCGGGCACCTCTCAGCGTGAGAGGGCTGGTGAGCAAGCATCCGCTCCCTGCCCGGGGGCAAGGCCTGGTGCACCCAGTGCCGTCGTTCTGCTTGAAAACTCCAGGTACTTTCCGGGGAATTCTCCCTGCAGGCACAGCCAGGCACTCGGGCCTCTCTTCCTGCTGGCTGGTGCTCGGCCTCTTTCCCCAGCCCTAGGCTGGGGTGGTCGCCGACCCATCCTGCCATCTTGTCAGGCTGCAGCCTCCCCACCATCCTGGAGAGGGTCTCTGGGTCTGACCCTATCTGCTGATCGGCTCCTCTGCTCACCGTGGGCGAGGCCATGTGGGGACGCAGGCAGGGCCTCCTAGAGGGAGGAAGGGAGAGCAAATGCCCGAGGTGGCACAGGCTGCGTCCATCCGCCGTCCATGCCTTATCCCCTGTCCGCGGGCTCATGTCTGCGGGTTCACTCCTAACAGTGCTTCCTCCCCCGGGCACTTCTCCACTCCTCCACCCGTGCGTGAAGCCTTCAGCCCCGGGTGTGCTCTCAGACGCTGCAGAACGCTCCGTTCAGGGGTTTTTCCATCCGCACATTCATTCCCCACCGGCTCAGAGCTCCTGCGGACGCTATCCCGGCGTGTCGTGTGCAGCTCTGGAGACAAAGCCCACAGCCCGTGACGCTGCCCGTGTAAACCGCACCGTCGAGTGGATTTGAGTGTGCTCGCTGCTCTGTGACCAACGCATCGATTCTGGAACATTTTCATCACCTCAGGCAGACATCCTGCCCCATCTGCAGTGGCCACACTCCCGCTGGCACCTGACATACCCGAGCCCACGTCTCTGTGCGTCGCCCTCTCAGCGGGACAGCTCACAGAAAGGGAGTCACCTGGCACGTGGTGTCTCTGCTTCTGGCACCTGCACCTACAGCGTAACAGGTGCCCGTGCTTGGCTCCCGTGTGGCCGAACCGCACGCCTTGCATGGACAGACTGCATACGACTTTCCCGCCGTCCGCGGGCCACACGTGCGTTGCCTCCACTCTTCCTGTGTGATGGTGCGTTGGTGACATGTGTACCAGTGTCCACACAGACCTGTGCTGTTTCATCCTTTTGAGCGGATGGGAGCGAGATTCCCGGGTCAGTTAGTGGCTCTGTGCTGAAGGTGCTGTGGTCTCCAGCCCTTCATCCACAAGCACGTGGCATCCCTGCTGACGTTCCAAACACACGAGGCTGTACTGAGCGTGGCCTGCCCCCCTCTCAGAGCCCATGGCCTCCTGGCTCCCAGGGGAGGAGAGACAATACGGGAGCGTCTCCCTGTGAATGGCACAGGGGAGTCTACGCCTCGTGTCTCTCTAACCCTGCAAAGCCGCCCTGGGCAGCCTCCCTGTCCCCAGTGCGCGTGGGACCCTGCTTGGGTCACTGCAGACCAGAGGCGCAGGCTCGCGGTAACAAGCCTCGTCCTGGCGCGCCACTCGCGGCCGCTTCTGACGAGACAAAGCGCATCTCTGATCTCCTGAGCTGTGGAGAAACTGACACACTTGGTTAGGTTCCCGATGCTAACACCGCGGTACAAATAAGGACAAGAGAAACCTTCTGCTTTCATTACAAGGGATTTGTACAAACTCATACACGGAATTGACTTACAGCTTCTGATTTGTATTTAAATCCCAAATGTCTCAGTCAGAAGAAGCTGCTCTAAACCCATCGTCTGTGTCTGCACTGTTGGCTCTCGGTTCAAACAGATCCCAGGGGCCCAATTGGCATCCCGCACATGCACACATTTGGTTCCAGAGGGTGATTGTGGAGTTTCTGAGCACATCCGAGTCCCACAGGGAGACGAGATGGTGAGAGTCACTCCCCTTGGGCATCACACCCGATGAGAGTGGGAGGATTAGCAGGAGAATTCTCTGCTCCTTCTGGTCTCTGATCCCAGGATGGAGTGACAAACGGGATGTCCATGTGGGGCTCACCTCACGTTGAAAAAGACAGAAGAGGGGAAGGTACCCATGTGCAAAGCCACATGAAGCTCAGTCACTTAAAGGCTGTGTGACCTTGGGAAAGTCACTAAACCTCTCTGTTTTTCTCTCATTTGAAAAACGAGACGAATGATGGAACCTCCCCTGTATCGGATGATGAGGTTATTAGGTGAGATTATTTATAAATGCTTAGATGAGTGCCTGACACAGACGAAGCATGAACGCCTATTGTGACTGTGAATAGGATGAAACGAGACAGAAACGGAGTGTGCTGCAGTGCACAGCATAAGGACGCTGGCCAGAGAAGTACCCTTCACTCTGTTTTTGCTTTTGTTCCAATGGTCTAGTGTCTGGCTAAATAATATTGCTGCTGAGATAAATCTCCCTTGTTTTCTAAATGACTTGGAGTCGGGTGTCACTTTTAATCAGAAGTGTCCTGACCGAGAGACATTTTTATTCTCTAATTGCACTGTTAGTCTAACTCGGGGCTTCTGAAATGTACGGCGATGGCTTTGGTGGGTAATCGCGTGTGGGAGGCTGTCCTCTGCCCCCCAGACTCAGTGACATGTCCCTGTGTCCAGGGAAGAAGGGCATCTCAGCGGGTGAGTGTGGGGTCCTCCCTGGCTGACAGCCACCGATTGGGCTGCGTGTATCAGGGGCTGGCAGGGACCAGATGCCGCCTGCAAACAGCAGCCGCAAACCCAGCACTTCGACCAGCAGTGCTGTCTCGGCCTCGTCTCCCCGCAGGAGAGCAGCGAGATGTGTCATCACCTTTTCTGGGCTAATTGAATCAGATTTTACCAGAAACACATTCAAGGGTAAAACTAAAGGCTATAATTATTATGAAAACTATTGATGGAGCTTTTCATTCCTCTACAATTTTTGAATTAGCAACTGTAACCCCTTTTCCGAGGGAAGAAAGGCAGCTTTCGTGCTCCCCATTCTTCCAGGCGCTTGCCCGCCTCTTTCGGCTCCAGAAGCGGTTTTCCGCCAAGTGGACTCGGGAGAGGCGCCGTGTCCCCACCCAGCTGGAGAAGGAGGCCCTCTCCCGGCTGTCTGGGAAACAGAGAGGGATCTTTTCCATTTGCCCAGCGACCACTTGGTCAGACACAAGCTCGGTGAGCGACAAAGACTCGTGCTGGCGCCCGTCTTCCCTCAGCTCTCCGAAGCCGGTGCTGCCTGGCCTTGCCAGGACTTGCTCTCTGGACTTGCTCTGGGAAGGGGGCCCTCCCTCCTGTTCAATGTGAACCCCACCCAGGGGTCCCTGCTCTTCTGCTCCCAACATCTTACCCACCCTGTCTGCTCCCCCCACACCCCGACTTCTCTGCAGTTAAAACCCACAAACCACACACAACAAAGAGAAAGCAGCTTCCACCCGCTGCAGGGCCTGCCTTGCCTCACCCCCGTTGTGTGAGTAAAGAGCTTCAAATCTATTCAAAGTTGCTCGCAGGGCTAGGGAGCACCAAAATAAGCATCGTAAATTTATTTGCAATCAAGGGGTGGTATAATTGGTCATTGCTGAGATGTAATTACAGTAAAAACACACTGTGTGAGCACGCTCACGGCTTCTGGAGCAGGGCGCTGGCTTTCCGCAGCGCCCCTAGCCCAGCCTGGCTACTCAGCCCTGTGGGTGGCACGAAGGAGGGCTGAGCGGTAAGCAGCCTGTAATTTCAATGTGGAAAACAGGAATTCTCACAGGGTTAAGGGATTTTAAGTACAAAGGCGAAGACTTTCAGCTTGATTTCTCCTTCCCTAGTGATGCGGGGCAGAGGGAATCGCCAGGTTCCATGGGGAGCATGTAGGAGACGAGAGAAGTGGAGGGAAACTCAGAAACATGGGAATAAGCCACACATACACATGTGCACGCACACACATGTGCGCATACACACGCACACACGCAGAGCGAGGGAGAGCGTGGGGCTGGCTGGGGGAGGGCACCTGAGCAAAAGCCAGGTCAGGAAGAGAGAGAGGGAGAGAGGAAGACATGGGCAGCCTGGAGAGGAAGGGAAAAGGGAGAGAAATAGCAAGAGAGGGGCTGATTCAGAGATGGAGGATTGAGGAGGTGAGGGAAGGCAAGGCTCACTTTCACGTTTGCACACATGGGGACATCTGAACCAACCGAGAGCTGTGTTCAGACGTCCGGCATTCCCAGGGCCACACCAGAGGAGAGAAGAGAAGCGTCCACATCTGCGGTTGAAGCCTGCAGTCCAACTGGCCACTCGGAGCAACCGCTTGCAGTAGACACTGAGGCCTTGGAGACGAGGCCCGGACCTGGGAGGGGTAACAGGAGTGCCCCCACCCGGAGAGGGGCTGGCAGTCCCAGGCGCTGCCTCCACTCTGTGCCCACCAAGCCCATGCTTTCTGTCGCCTTCCTGAAGCTGCGCACGAGGCTGGGTACAATCAAAATGGCCGGCGGAGTCTCCCAGAGGCCCTCGGGGCACTGGGAGGGCTGCTCTGCCCTTGGAACCCACATGCAGCCAGGCCTGTGCAGGCCAAAGGCTGGGGGCCGAGTCCCGGCCTTCCGTTAACCTGCTTCGGGCCTGCCGAGCGGAGGGCGTGGAGCCCTTTAGCTTCTCGCCCTTTCACTGCTGTCACAGAAGCCTCAATCCACAGCTCTTTGGGGCACCTATGGAGAAGCTGTGAATCAGAGGAGCACCCTAAACTGTGGTCACTGCTTCCAGGATCCCACGACTGGCACTATATCAGGTATGACGGGTCTGCGCAGGGCCCTCCCGCCCGTGGGGCCGCTGGCCGAGGGAACGCCTCACCCTCTGTGAAGGGCCGGGCCGTGCAGTGCACCGAGCCTGCCCACTGCAGGGAACGGTAAAGGGACCGTCACGAGGAAGGTGGCTGCTGACGTTTGGGCCTGGGAGGGGCCCCCCAGACACAGGGCACCTGGCAGAATCTCCTCCTATTGGCCGTAGGGCTTCCCACGCATGTCCTGGCAAGGCCCCCACTCTGGACGCATCGTCCTCCTCCCGTGGCAAGGGTGCCATGACCGCGGAGCGCGAGAAGACGGGCCATTCCTATGGGACACACGTTGTAAATACGCTACCCGGGGAAGGCCACCCACTGCTGTCTCTGTCAGTCACAGCGACTTCCGAACGGAAGCAGGATGCCCTGGCCACTAGGTTTCAAGGACGTCACAGGCAAATTGAGACACACACACTTTCACAGGAAGGGAGTGTTTCTAAGGGAGCCAGCCTCCAGCATCACTGTGCTCACACACAGCACAAGTGAAAGCAGAAGCCTCGTGGAACTGAACCCCAAGGCAGAGGGCGCGTCTGATGTCACAGCAGCGTGGTGGGGCCTCCGGGAGAAGAACAAAACTGGGGCAGCCAAGTGCTGGTGCGTCAGCAGGCAGAGGTGACAGGGCGCCGCTGCCCTCTGAGGTACAGGCAGCTGGGCTGGAGGACGGGTCTCCGGTTGAAATGCGCCGACTCCAAGGCAGGCAGGACGCTGTGGCACCTCGCGCTGGGAGATGGGAATGACGAATGCTGGCACTCACACCTTCCTGTGCCACGCGCCTGGCCAGCTGCTCGCCAGGGAGCAAGGTGCTCGGACGGCTCCACCTACAGGTGACAGGTTCAGTGCTGGGTGCAGAGGGAGAGACAGGACCGTCCGGTGGGCTGTGCCAGGCTGGTCTGCCGCCCTGCTGGCAGCTCCCTGGTGGTCCCATTCCCAGGCCACCGTGAGACGGACTCCGAACCCGCCCTCCGATCCCTCTGCACATCAGGGCTGAGCCAGCCGGCCACAGGCAGGCCCCGGGTATGGCTGCGGGTGGTCAGGAACAGGAAAGGACACACCAGATTTCCATGCAGAGGCTGAAAGAGTTCAACTCAATTCCCCTTCCTTCTCCTCTGTCGCATACGATAGGGAGGCTCTTACACTCTGCTGGTATCCCGCTGTCCAGCACACAGAGCCTGTGTGGTCTCCTCTGCCCACCCAGATGCCCCGCGCCTCGCGGCATCACGGCCACCCGCGGGGACCGGCGTGGACTGGTCTGGAGGTCAGCACAGCGCTCCAGTGGGGCTCGGGGGCTGTCCACACCCACGGGGCTGCAGGGCGGTGCTTGATGCAGAACCGTTTGCTCCAGCATAGCCTGGGGATGGTTATGGGCTTGGGAGAGGTCGGGGGTGTGCACAGGTGGGGTCAACTGTAGACTAGGGGTCCAAAACAGAAGAGCCCCAGATATTCAACCTGTTCAGATGGCTCCCCCTGGCGCCCTGGACAAGCAGCTGCTATGCAGGGGAGCCTTCCCCTGCTCTTGCCAGCGCCCCCACGTCTGTGGCTGCCTTACACGGACTGCAGTGCCCACCCTCGCCTTGTGGTCCCCGGGACCCTCTTCACTGGTCCCCCCTGCGCGGGCCGGCCCTCCCTGGGGTCTCGGATGCCACTCATCCTCCTCGTCAGCCAGGAGGCTTCGCAATGCAGAAGCCGGCTCAGCCAGGGAGGAAAAGCTGAAGTTCGTCTAAGCGCGCCGAGACAGGCCGCAACCGCGGTCTCCTCGGAGGGCTCGCAGCTCCTCGCCCAGCAGCTCCCCTGTGAGAGTTTGACGACAAAACCCTTCCTCTGTGCACACACAGACACATTCGAGTCACACACGGGAAGCAGGAGGAGCCGCATGCCCGTCCTCCAAGTGGGATGGTCACACCGGGCAGAACGCCGCTGGCATGGAACCTGAGACGCAGCCATGACAGGGACGAGGCAAACTCGTGCTATTGACCCACAGGGAGGTGTGCCGTCTCGGAAGACGCAAACGCCGTGGCTTTACTTAGTAGAAATAAGATGTGTCAAGTGGATGAAACGGGGAGAACCCAGGCCATTAAAGGGGCCCCTGTGGAGGCAGAGCTGAGATACAGGGGAGGTTAGAGGCCCAGGCTCCCAGACGCCTGACGGCAGAAGACAGCGGGCATTCACCTGCTGGGCGTGTGGGGCTGGTCACACGGGCTCTGCTCCACTTTCCCTGCAAGAACTGGGAAGGAGACAGCCACCGGGTCCAGAGACTGTGGTGGACCGTGGCCACACCTCTGTGGGCTCCCTCTTCGGAGGGGCGGGTGGGGCTGCTCAGGACAAAGGACGAGATCATGGGGCTCTCTGTGGCTCGCTCGCTGGGACACGAGTCCCGCTAGAAGCAGGTGTCCCTGTAAGCCGACCAAGAGCTGGTGGCACTCTTGACTCGCTCCTTCCACTGGGAGGAGCCCTGGGCCGGAGGTGGAGTTGCCTGTTCTCCTGACGGCTCTTGGATGATCGAACACGACGGATGGTATCTGCCTGTGTCTGCCACTCGGAAAGGCCCAAATCGCCCCAGCAGGCAGCGACAGCAAAGGAGGAAGAAGTAAAGGACAGCGATCTGAGCCTGTGTTTGCTGTTACTTCTATGCATCTGCCGGGCATCGGGCTAAGCTCTCCACATGCATTGGCCCATCTGGGCCTCCCCACAGTCCCAGGAAACACTGAGTGTTATTTCCCATCTTAGAGAGAAGGGAAAGGCTGGC
The DNA here is from genome assembly GCA_004363575.1 of Solenodon paradoxus. NCBI lineage: Eukaryota > Metazoa > Chordata > Mammalia > Eulipotyphla > Solenodontidae > Solenodon > Solenodon paradoxus. Next base: position 67,417 of record RJWH01002774.1, on the reverse strand, counting down.
GTTCTGGTAAAGACGCACACACCGTGTGCACGATGGGACTTGAGAGAGGCAAAGGGAAAGGATGCGGAGAAGTTTAATGGGACTGTTAACAGTGATCGTCTCTCAGGTGGGTGGAGAGACCCGAAGACTTTTTTATGATGTGCTCACGGGGTATTTTATTTATTTCTTAAAGACACATTTTAATTTATTTGTTCATTTTGGTTGTTGCCCCAGCCCCAGGGTGTGAACCCAGGTCTCTGGGTCTTTCATGGTCTACGCCTAGCTGCCAACTTAATGCCTGAGCCACCAGGGCACACGGACAGACACACGGTATTTCAGCGTGCGTGCCTATGTGTGTGTGTGTGTTTTATAAAGGAAGTGAATTAAGTTTTAATCAGAAAAAATAATTCTGAATTCCAAGTGTGCTGAAAATTAAATTGCTGTTGAATATACTATTGAAAAAGAACGGAGTAGGAGGAAACACCCATCTCGAGGGAATGCGTCACTGTGCAGGCGCAGTCCCCCCAGGACAGCTCGGGCCAGAAGGAGACGCGAGGTCCTCGGAGCAGCAGACACAATCGAGAGGGAGACCCAGGAACGCACGTCCAGATGGAGGCCAAAGAGACGAGAGCAACTCAGTGGCAGTCTTTCTAAAAGGCCCTGGAGTAAACGCGCGTCAACAGGCATGTAAATGGCCTGACCCAAACCTCACTCCTTATGCAAAAATTAATAGGCGCTGGAGTCTGGACATCACTGTAAAACATCAAAATATAAAACTGCCAGAAGAAAGCAGGAGAAAGTCCTTGATATCCAGGGCTGGACCAAGTTATCAGAGTTGACACATCGCAAGCAAAATCCACCGAAACTGATAAATGGGACTTCGTATCAAAATTAGCAGTATTTGCTTCCTTAGAGACCCTATTAAGAAGATGAAAGTCACAGACGGAAATATTTGCAAGCTGCATCTCTGATGAAAGACTTGTATAGAAGTATGCAAGCAACTCTCAAAACTATGGTAAAAAAAACGAAACAATCCAATTAGAAAATGGGCAAAAGACATGAACAGAGGCTTCACTAAAGAGAACAGAGACGGCAAGCCAGCACATGAAAAGATGCTTAGTCTCATCAGTCGCCCGGGAAGGAGAATCAACATCACGACGAAACATCCATGCACCCCTATCCCTAAAAACAGCACTAACACCAAATGCTTCTGAGGTTGAAGGGAAACTGCACTTCCTGGACATCATGGTAGGAATGGAAGCTTCCCCGGATATCAGTTTGGCTGTTTCTTGTGAAAATAACATGCACTTAACATGCAATTAGACTCTTGGGAATTTATCCCAGAAAAAGGAAAATGCATGTTTGCCCACAAACCTGCACAGCAGCCTTGCTCGCGATAGCTTCAGGGTGGAAACCACCAGGCGTCCCTCCGTGGGTGGGCGGCAGGACCAGCTCTGTGCACCCATGGCGGGAGCAGTGGGATGCGGGCAACAGAAAGGAACCGACGTTGAAACGGGCAGCCGGCTCTCAAGGACACGCTGCTCAGTGAACACTCAAAGGGTCACTTACTGTGTGAGTCTTTCTATGTATCTATTTGATATGACAAAGCTATAGAGGTGGATAGTGGGTTGGTGGCGGCCAGGAGACAAGGTCAGGTGTCAGGGGAAGGTGGGTGCAAAGTTTAAGGGGTGCCAGGAGGTCACCCCTGTGGGGATGAGGAAGCCTGTATTCTGATGGTGGTGGAGGGTCATCAGTCTCTATGTGTGATGAGATGCGCGTATGTGCATACAAACATACACACACACGCATGCACACACACGCACACATGCACAGCCACACATGCGCACATGCACACACACAGCCACACACACACACACGCACTCTCCTGGTTATAACACTGCGCCCCTGAACTCGGTACTTTACTTACAAGAGCTGCTCCCATGAGGGGAAGGGTTAGACACTTCCCGGGTGTCTCCGATCATTAAAAGTTAATCACATGAAGCTTGTTTTTCTGCATAAGCCTGAAGCTAGCGCTGTGGGTCTGTGTGGCTGATGTGACTGCTAGTCTGGAGGAGTTCCAACTTGTCCACGGCGGGTGCCGCTCAGCAGCTGGGCTCCTACATCTCTGCGTGGGCATGGAACCTAATTCAAGCACACCCCACCATGAGATCTAAGCTGCATTCAGTTTTCTTTGTTTGTTTTTGCAGGAGAGAAAGAGAGAAGAGAAGAGAGATGAGAGGAGAGAGACAAAGAAAGAGAAGAGGGAGAGAGACAGAGACAGAGAGGGAGACAGAGCATCAGAAAACCAGTGTTTTTCTCTACAAGTAAGAAGCTCAACAAGACACCATTCCTTCTTGGTAAATAAAATCATGATAGGATTGAAACAAAAAGTCTTCAATGGAGAAATGAGTCCCGTAAGGAACACTGCCTGCGCCGTGTCCTCACCTGGCGGACTGGGTCCTGGAGCTGGTGCTGCTGAGAGGGAGGCGGCACTTGCATGAGCTACAACTTAACACGTTCAAAGCAAAGATTTTCGGATGTGCTTTTCAGCACTGAGTAAAGAGAGTATATTTTCAACCCCTGGAGCCCACACACACAACGGGACGACTCGGGGGCTCTAAGTCATAAAACGAATGCTGTCGCAGCCGTTCTCACGCAGCAGTGACTCTTAATCAGTCCCTGTCATGTGGGTCAGAGGTGACAGGCTGTGCGAGTCTCTGTCAGACTGAACCAGCAGCTGGATCCAGGTCCCTTGGCCCCGGCCCCCGCATCCTGATCTGTGGATGCAGAGGTCCGGAGAACTGACCTCACACAGAGAACACGGAACCGGCGTGGACACCCAGAGAGAACTCAGCACATCGCCGGCGGCATCCGCAGGGAGCAGACCAAGGCCAAGGTCTGAGGGACCCGCAGGAGTCATCTAAATCCAAACTGCCCACCCGGCCACGCCATCCTGCCTCGTGAACGAAGAACACACAGGCACGTTGTCTTAGAAACGTCCTTTCCGTCAAACCAACAGTGTGACCAGATGCACAACTCGGAACCGTGCAGATTAAGCCCCTGCTCCTTGTCTCCAACCTGGAGCCTATCATCTGAGACTCCGTGGGTCGGTGACCGGGTTCACTGCTTGTGAAACAAGACAAAACCCACCGTGTGCTCTCATGCCCGCGCGCTCCTGCAGTGGGCCTTCTTCCTGGGAAATCCAAAGCCCCGCGGCAGATGGGCCGCGGGGACATTTGTCCAGTGGGTGAAAGTACTTCTGAATCTTTTTGGAGGGTCTAGAATTAATGACCTTGACACAGGGTTTGGTCAAGCGGAGATGAAGGAACTGCCCGGGCCCTGATCTCCCAACAGCCCACACACCCACTGCTGGAACACGGCTGCCTTCATCAGAGGCACCCACAGGGGACGTGGCACTTTGCCACGGCTCTCTGGGCCTGGGGCTGGCTCCTCCGCAACATTTCTGTGGAGGCCGACACTGGGCGCTGCTCCTAGGAGACCCTCGCTGGCCCGTCTCACCGCGGCTCTCCTCCTTCTTCCCCTCCCCTCCCCGAGTGCGCCTGCTCTCAGTGGAGCGTGCTGGTTGACACCGTCCACTGGCAGCCACGTCTCTGCTAAATGAAAGCGCTCCATCATTTGGATGCTCGCCATCCGGTGGCCCAGAGAGCCCACCTACCTCACCAGGCGCTGCACGGGGAATGACATGCTGTGTTTGAAATGACTGATCACAGAGCTCAAGCAAATGAAGTTAACACCATGTTTTTCTCTAAGCAACAGGGCTGTGGAAAGAAAATAAAAACCCCTCAAATACTCTGAATCTAATTAAAGCCCTAAACCCAGGATGCGTTTGTAGATACAGGACAGATCTCCAGGGTAACCGAGAAGCTCAGGCCAGTTTTACTGCCCAGCTCCGGCAGAATCTCATAAAAAGGCTTCTTCAGGGAGCAGGATGCTTCAGATGACCTAAGGGCTTCATTTGTAGCCTTTCTGACTTACGTGAGCTGATTGCATTTGCTGGCTGCAAAGTGCCTTCCTTCCATGTCCCTTGAGCCAGGCCAGCAGACGTGACACTGGAGAGAGGGGCTCTGTGATTTCGGCCCAACTGCTGCCAGGGCAGCATGCGGCTTTGGGAAGCTCTAACCATCACGACGGCCCCTTTCACGGAGCCATAGGCCAGGCCCTGTGCCTTGTGTACACTGGGATCATTTGTCTCCGTCTTACTAACAAATAAGCCAGATCTCAGAGAGGTTACATCGTATGTCTCAGCTCATACAGCCAGACGCATGGCAGCGTGGGGACTCTAAGCAGTTCTGAGATAAGCACGGGGGTCTTCAGAGCTTGGCTAAATGTCTGTCAACACGGGGCGGGGGTGGGTTCTGTTTATTTGCTCCACTGCTGATTAGACAGGAAGCATCTGAGAAACAAGGAGCTCCCGTCTTTCACAGCTCCTGATCCGAACGCTCCATGAAAGGTGGCCGCTAGGAGACGATGGTCACTGCCACTGAGTTTGAACTTTGATGGTTCAGGATATCTTGTCCACCTGGACAGAGTCAAGGCTCGCTGCGACTTTAGGGCACCCCGGCTTCGGGGGTACCCGCTCACGTGACTCAGCGGGCCCGTCTTCCGATCGGACGTGGGGTCGTTCCACTGCCTTTGACCAGCCTTGAAGAGATGGGATTTAAATTGTGTCGGGGATATTAGTCTAAAGTGAATGAAGTGGAGAGCAGACTTCTCGTTTATGTCCCCACAGTGATAAATGAGGGAGTGTAATTTTTTTTTCTAAGGCAAAGAAGATGGGAAACCATCGTGGATTTCAGACACATGAGAAATAGCTTATGAATTTAGATGATAGCTCGGCAGAAATAAATTGTACATCTGTTCATTCATTTTAATAAAGTGGAGAGATGGCATGCTGCTGGAGCCCTTGGAGAGCCCGGGGTTTTTAAAATGATGGTCCTATAATAGGAGCATTAAAATTTGTAATGCAGCCAGTGGTTTCTGAATTGGAGGGAAAATTCATTTATAAAATAAAAGTTCAGACTTTGGAATGTAAATGGGAAAATGCAATTTTTCTTGGCCTGATATGAATTAGTCCTGGGAGGGTGACTGCAACATCTTGACCGTAAAAAAAAAAAAAAAAAAAAAAAAAAAAAAAAAATATATATATATATGTATATATATATATATATATTTTTTTTTTTAAATCTTAAGAGAAAGTTTTTGAAATGCCGGCAAAACTTTTTTCAGGCAACTCTATTTAGGTAAACTGTGCAGATCTGAAATATGGTTACCTGGCTTTGCTGTTTCTGTCTCTAACTTGGTGCTTCTTACACAAGGCTGATTATAGGTTAATTTTTCCATTTGCAATGAATCTAATCTGTTACAAAAACAAAAATCACTTTTACCCGACAGTGCAAACACACATGGAAGCGAACTTTTTCTAGAACAGCATTAACCTCTTACCCTGAGCCTTTGCTCACTGAACACACAGTATGGAGTTTCTTTTTCCACGTGAGCCCCACGCGGGATGTGGGGGAAATGCTACAATCTGACTGTAGGTTTCCTGATGACTTTGAAACATGAAAGCATTATCAACGTTTCTTCAGAGAATGGTTGTGAGCCCAGGGAAAGCTTTTAGAGCGGGCGATTTCAATCGGTCTCACAACGCGGCCACCCGCATTTTTGGGGCCGAGGGGAGCACAGACGCCGCGGATTCCTGACCGGGCTGGCCGGCCAGCACAGACCACAGGATACCTGAGGCCACCAGACGTGTTTTTACTGCCTCCTAGTGCAATACTGCATGGACACAGATTTCACACTGAGCTGATAACCTCGCAGAGGAAGAAAACACAGATGGTGAAGCGGGTGTGTTTAGCCTTTGAATGGAAGGCAATTAGTCATCGTCTTAGTCACATTCTGTCCAGGGTTGTGGGACTCGAGACAGCATCTTGAGGTCACAGAAACAAGGGTCTGGTGACTCCCCACTGGAGACAGAAGAGAGATGTGACAGAGACAGAAACAAACTATCCAAATCCCTCCTGGGAGGACCCGGGTGTGGGTGCTGGACGGATGTGGGGGAAGACACCCCAGGGAGCGTTACAGTGACTCTCTTCTGTGACAATGCCCAGCCTGGGAAGCTCGGGTCCCAGCTCTCCTGGCAATTCTGTGAGCCAGCTCTCCGTCCACGTCTGATGGGTTTCTTAGGCCCTGTTCATGGAAAGTGGGGACTGGCCATGAGGAGGACTGGACAAGTGTGTGGAGGGCATGTCTATGCCCGTCAACTCTTCCTTCAACAGGATCCGTTTTGAGTCCAAACAGGGCAAACTCAGTGAAACGGGGCAAGGAGAGCGCAAAAGGCAGCAGAGACGTTGAAATCAGCCACCGGGGTGGCCAAAGGGACCGGTTTGCATTGAACAGAGAGGCTAGAAGGGCCTTGCCCCGCCCTCCAGGGCTTGGCGAGAGGACCTTAAACCTCCCGAGTCGGACGCCAGGCGCCCAGCAGGTGCTCGGTGAGTCTCCTGGAGCAGGCTGCCAGCTGTCCGGGCCACGCCCTTCCCAGAAAGCCCTGGACCACTCTGTGTCCTGACCCAGCCAGATGGCGGTGGGCCCCTTGGGCTCTCTGGCAGCTGACCTGATTGCAGAGCAGCTACAAAGATGTGAAACGGGAAGCTGCCATTGCTGTGTGGCAAAGTCCACAGAAGAATCCGAAGGCCCAGGAGCCAAGCGCGGCTGCCCTCCCACGCCCCGTGCCGCCCCGCCCCGCGCCCAGGTGTGGGCTGGCCTTGCCTGCTCAGATCCGCTCCAGGAGAAAGGCCCAACCCTCCCTCCCAGCGGCGAGCCCCCGCGCCCCAGCACACTGCTACCCACAACTTTTCAAAGCAAAAAGGTCGAGATGTGGAAATTGCCAAGAGAAAATAATTCACTTTCTACAGACAGAGAGCCAGTCCGGGGACAGGCGGCGGGAGGGGACAGTGCTCTTGGAAGCAGTGAACTTGGAAGCAGACTCCTTCGGCATGGAGCCTTGTCAGTGAGAGCGACCAGCAGGTGGGAGAGGGGGAGACTGTCCCACGTGCGACCTCCAGCCGGCCGTCCTCTGCGCACTGCGTGTCGGCGGCAGAGCTCAGCACCTGGCAGACAGGTCTGGAAGAACCAGGCCCCTCCTAGGGTCCAGGGTCTGAGGGAACACAGGCCCTCGTCATTTCCGCCCAAAGAACATGCACTCTCACACATACACACGCTGTATTAGGTGAGGAAACAACCTACACACAGTGATCTGCTAATAAATGTTTAACACTACTCTCGAGGAAATAAATAGTCTGCCCGTGCCTCATGCCAACTTTTCAGTGTAATGGATGGTTGTAAGCTCCCCATGTGCTGGCACTGGACACAGGGCTGGGAAGAGATGCACTCATCAGCTCTGTCCAAACAGGCGCAAAGTGGCCCGAGCACACCCCGGTTGATGATGACCAGGCCCAGGCATCGCATTCTCTCTCCAGCAGGTCCTGGAGCAGACGAGAAGTGCAGATTCGCCTGTGGGCACTCCTGTCTTGGGAAACCGCCTCCTCCCGGCCCTTGGCATCACTTTGGGGTTGATTGCAGGACTCCCTTTTCTCCCTCAGTTTCCCAGAGGTGCGCGTGTGACCTGGAGGGGACCAACGATCACATCAGGAGCTCCCAGTGATGAGGACCCATGGATTCTTCGGTGATGAGTACTGGTGCCTGTGCAGTGGTGAGCGCCGGTGCCTGTCCAGCGATGGTACCTGTGGGCTCCCCAGTGAGGATGCTGGTGTACTCTCGGATTTACTCATGCTGTTCAAAGTGAGTTTCTGGCCCTGACCACAAAGTGAGTGCCAGAGGACATCCTCTGGAGAAGCAAAAGCAGATTTTCTTGACAAAAAATTTCTTCTGGTTTCAGCCTTGATTTGTCTTCAGTTTCTCAGCACTAAAGGAAAAAGATATTTGACCATTCCTTGACAAGTTGGGCACAAAGGGTCAGTTCAGCTTGCTGGCATTTTGAGAATGTCCTCACAGCCCCGGGCCCAGTCCACAGTGTGCGATGCCAGGGCTTGGCTACCATTCTCAGACAGCTGACTGGCTGTGCCTCTGATATATAGATTGACAGCCTGGACTGAACCTGGGTCATACCATGTCTCCAGGGGCAATTAGCAAAGGCCTCTGTTCCCACTTGCAGAGCGGCCACCGTTTGCTGGATTTGATGTAATGTGGCACATCTTCGTGACCCCTCTGAGTGCACTCACTGCTCTGTGACTGAAGGGGGAGGGATTGATGCATGAAGCAGTGTCTGCCCTCTGGGAGCTCCTGTGGGAAGAGGTAGACATGACACCTCTCTGGCTGACCCAGGACAGCTGGGATGAATGCTGTCATCAGGCAGGAACAAAATGCAGGAGATGCACTGGGCAAGAGTGGCAGTTAATTCTGACTTGGGGCGCTCGAGGAGGAGTGCAGGGCTCCCTGAATTTGGTCACTGAGGACACAGACCCAGGGTGGGGCCACCTCTTCTGCTCCCCCTGCATTGCACTGCACAGGTGAGCGAGCCCCAGGGCCTTCTCTCAGCCCCTCAGATGCCTCTTTTGAGCCCCAGGACATTTGCACATGCTGTTTGTGTGGCCTAGAATGAGCTTCCAGGCCCCAGGCTAGTCTGGGTTCCTTAGGTCACGTTCCCCAAGCTCTCTGTGCATCGCACCCCTCTTGCATGCTTTAGTGACTGTCCCTTTGCTGAGCCTCAGGAAGACAAGGACGTTTCCGTCTTGTTGGTACCTCCAGCCATCAGCTCACTGCTTGTGGTGATGAGCATGCAGTGCAGGCATGAATGAAGGCATTCAGGCTCCTTGCAACTGAGAACAAGGGCGTCGTCAAATGCACAAAGGCTGCTGAACCTGGGGAGGCGCGCCACGTTGTCCGGCTTACGGGACCGCAGTCATGATGCCAAACATGTCAAAGATGTAAATATTATCATCAGAAGTAGCAGACCAGTGTAAAAATGACCCTAGTTAACGAACCAACGCTGTGCTGCATTACAGGGCTTTGTCTGAGCTTTCCAGGGAGTAAAGCCTGGATGCCAGTCATGCTTCTGGTCTGGGGTGTCACGGTGCACACCCGACCATGGTGCAGGCTGCTTTCAAACAGACACGTGCTCAAATGTCATGTGGAAACGTCTGTCTTTCCGGGACCGCTGCTGTGTTCAACCTCGGTTCCTGGGCTTGTCTGACCGGGTCTGCCAACGGCAGGCTCGCGTCTCAGGGGCCGCCCCCTGCCTTGTGAACTCTACACCCGGGTCGGGGGTCAGGGCCGGGCTTCAGCAGTGGGCGCTGTGCGGGGGTGAGGGCTGGGCCGGGCTCGGACGCTCCCGAGCCGGCATCTCGGCCCCGCCGCGCCATCACCTCGGCACGTTCCTGACTGTCCGGCTCGGGTTCCCACCTCTGAGCTGGGTGTGCCAGGCTGCTCGGAGAGTTAAAGGTGCTGAAAGGCCTCTTGAGCTTAGAGCGGTGTCTCTCACTATGAGCATTTGGCAACTGCTAGATTAAAGAGTTGGTTTTTGGGATGAAAGTGTTTGTCGTTTGTTCTTAGCTCATAAGAAAAAATTCTGTCTGTTCTTTGGATCAGCAAAGCGAAGATACAAGCCTGCCAATCAACACTCATTGGCTATTAAAAGACCTCTCCCTTCTGGTTATTTGAAAACCGCATGGAGGGAGGGAGCTGACTTGTCCTGCGGCCCAGGAGAGCACGGGTTTTCAGTGCTGTCCTGAGATCGGAAGCTTGCACAAAACATTGTCTTCATTTGACTAGAGACGCAGGAGAGGCGACCAGAAAGAGGGAGATGGTCGATAAAGTTTGAGTAGCTCAAGTCGAGCTGAGAGGGAGGTCAAGGCGCTGGCTTCTCGGCGGGCCCTGGGGCCCCAGAGTCAAGAGACGCCTGGTGGGTGGCCCCGACTCGAGGCGGCCCTGGCCACGGAGCTGGAGCAGCTGGGGCTGCATTGGGGGGACGGTTCCGAGACCTGGGTCTTCCAGTGCAGAGCGCACAGTGGCTAACCCCTGAGGCGCAGGCGCAGCTGGGAGCCAGGTTGCAGGTGTGGACAGAGAGCTGGCAGGCCCCACGGTGACCGTGAGGAGTGAGCGGTGAGTGTGCAAGCGCTGGACCAGCCCAGATGTGTCAGATGTGCACGGGCCTCTGGGTGTTCCCTAGCAACAGGGTGGTAGGGCAGGCCAGGGCGCTGGACACAGAACTGATGGGATGACAGGTGAGACCGCACGATGCTGTGCTGTGATGCTGTGATGGTGGGATCAAAGAAAGCCGTCTCTTGGAATTTGCAAGAAAAAGGAGATGCAAGCTCTGAATCGGAATGACTTTTTTCCTTGGGACCTTGGCGAGGGTATTGGCCCATGTGGCTCCAGCCTCTCAGGGCCTCTTGCTGAACGGAACACAATGCATCCGCTCAGTCCTCACCTTTCATTTGGCCTCGTTCTACATGCCAGGCTGTGGGTGGGCCGGAGCAGGGCACAAAGGAGACAGCGTCTCTTCCCCTGGTGCCGCCATCCTAACTTGGGGAGATGACAGCACGCAAGAGATAACTTAATTCTGCAGCACAGAAGAAGGCGCAGATCACAAATTTTAGACTAGATCGTGTACGGGTCATGGCAGACATGTCAGAGGGGAACAGACGACACACGTGCAGAGCAGCACACCCGCTGTGCACTATGGAGCGGGTGACGTGTGGCCGACGCTGAGACACAACAGGCTGGAACGACTGTTCGCTGTGTGAGTAACACGCTCATCTCCGACTAAACATTTGACGTCGCCTCTGTGTGTGGCCCTGGAGGTGGTGACGAAGGGCAGTGTCCCTCCGCACACAAGCACTCACGGGGCCTTAGGGAGGTGGCCTGAGAGCCCCGGGCGGAGGGCAGGTGAGAACGCGTCTGGGGGCTGTGGAGCACGAGGAGGAGCCGGAGGAAGGGGCGCCAGACTGCCGAGGGGTGTGTAATTTGGGTGTGGAAGGGGGATTGGCGTTTTCTGGGTCCGAGAGATGGGAACAGCAGCCAGGGAGAAGGGCAGAGCGTCTGCGGGTTCGAGGCCCGGGAGGGGTGGAGGCGGAGAGCTCTGGTGCAGCTGGACACAAGGTGGCCGGCCTGGTGGGCAGGGTTTGTCCGCCTGGGAGGGCAGCAAACTCAAGTCTCACGTCTTGAGGACACGCGGCTCCTGGGCGCGATGTGGGCTTGGACGTTTCTGCTTCCCACGTTCTCCGCCGCTGCTGCTCTGGGCCTTCCAGTGCTGAAGGCTTCCGCTTCCTTCCGCAAGTGACGCCATGCGACAGTCTAGGTTAAAAATAGATGCCTCGCAGCTCTGTGGTGGATGCTCTTCACGTGAGGTTATTGTCTTTGAATCCAGGCAGATAGATGGAGCCTTCAGAGGCCACTGTGTGCTGTGCGCAGCAGCGCTGGGGGCAGCATCCGCCAGTCTTGTACAAAATTGCTTTGTTGCCACTGAGTTGCCACGGATGATCTGAGCGTAACTGGAGGGTTGGCTGAGGCTCAGGATTTGCACAGAGGTTCACAAGGGATGGCGGGGAGCAGCCTGTCGTGAATATCATTCTGGAAGACTGATTAATGCGGTGCATCATCCGGCCGTGTGGGCTCCTCCTCGAGAGGCCCCAAGCAGCAGCCACAGGGTAGATTCTGGTTTGTTTTTTGCTTTAAAAATCCAGGTCTTCTGACATCATGCCAGCTGTTTATAATTGACGTGGGCATTTGCAGCCAGGTGAGGCTTCTCACCCTGCTGCCTCCGAACAATCAACTCTGGGAAAGCACACAGCACACCTTCCCTTGGTTGGAAGAATTTTGTTTGGATGGCGTTTGCTATTTATAGAATGCTGCCTATGTGTGTGCACATTTCCCTTCACTCTCTTTACAGTCAAGAAACCAGCTGTAGCCCTGCTGTTCACATGTTGCTGAGGTCTGACTGTTGCAGGTGATGACTTCATGTTTTCCTATGTGCTTGGTGCTGGAGGAGGCAATGAATTCACCTCTTCCAAGAGATGACAAATAGGGAACGTAGGTGCAGGCTGTTTTACAACTGATCGGTCTTCAATGACATGACCAGAAGTTGGGAACGCAGCTTGTAAGAGAGGGCTCCTTGGACAAGGTGTGGGCCTGGATGAAGGCGGGTCAAGAAGAGAGATAACGGATGTCACCGCTTGTCTGGTCAGAGCAGCGGTGACCCCTGTGCTCTGAGTCACACTGCTCTCCTCCTCAGCTTTCTGCCTCTTTACATATCGGGGTTTCCCCCACCCAACACAGTACAGAGCAGGGGAGGAAGAGCGCAACAGAGTACTTAGTTTTACTGATAACTTCAGCCACATAGGAAAACTGTCAGATACACGATTCCATAGCATCACCAAAGTCTCACCTGTCGCACCATAAATGGCTGTCAAAAAGAGGGCATCTGGAATAACATTCAATCGTCTTTAAAGATTTATCTGGTCACTGAAAGTCTTGGACTCCACCCTCCAGAAAAGTGACTTGAGTCAGGTCATTGAAAGGGCTTCGATCTTCTAAGAAAGATGAGGGTGGCTTTCTGGATTGCTGGCTACGGAGCACGCGGAACGGTGACTCGCAGTCAGGGCAGGGGCACAGGTACTTGTGAGTTTGAAGAGCCTCCCGTGGGGAACAACTCTGACGGGAGGTGGGGAGTTTTGTTGGACGCGTCCAAATGCATCACATGGAATCGTGGAGGAGCGGGTCCACACATTCACTTCAGCGTGACTTTCGCTAAAAGACGGCCACACCAACTTACATCTTCTAAATCTGTACGTGAAACCAACAAACCAAAACCAAAACAAGTGACTTGACCCTGAAGTGGGGGAGAAAATCCCAGATTTTCATGTCAACTCAAGAGTGAGGGAGTCAGAAACAAAACTTGCCCTAATCATGTGGTTCTGCTCCCTTGGAGCCAGAATCACGCCTGGATGACCCATGTCAAGGAGACACTTAGAAATACTTAACCTTTTGACTGAGATGGATTGGTTTTGAAACCCAGGGTGCGAGTGGAGTTGGGCACTCTTAAACCATGGAGTTACTTTCTCCAGGTCACGTTTTAATGCAAACCTTCTTCACCCATCTTCACACTTCCTTTCTCATCACATTCCACCTTCACACCTCCACCTTCTTAACATTATTATGGCCACACTCTTCACACCTCCTCCTTCTTCACATCTCCCTTATCACTTTCTCTTTCACATCTCCTTCTTACCTCCTCCACATCTCCTTCTTCATCACCTCCTCCTTCACATCTCCTTCTCCATCACCCCTTCTTCTTCACTTCCTTCTTCATCAGCAGCTTCTTTACCACCTTCCTCATCACTGCTTTCATCTTACCATTGTCCTTGTCATCACCTCTTCACCACCATCAAGCTCATTGCCAGCATTTTAGAGAAAGCTAGCTGACTAACACAAAGAGTTTTTCATCACCAGCACATTTAACATTCTCAAGAATCTAATAAGTAGGTTTTATTATCAGCCCCATTAACAGGCAAAGAAACCGGAATGTAGACAGTTAACGTGGCCGGTCGGTGGGATTTGAATCCAGCTCTGGTTTGATAACCCACCTCTTCATGTTACCTGCTCATTCTGGTATCCAAAGTCTATTCATTCCTCTTCAACAACACAGAACATCAGCCTCTCATGTTAGAAGTTTAACTGTGAGTTTAATTTATCCAATATTGGATAATGACTCCTTTGGGACATCTAATATCCAAGGGAGAGAGAGTATGAAGTACTTACTAGCTACTGAGTCCTCTCATTTTATTACTTATACTCTAGGTGTGTTGAGACATCAGCTCTGCCTGTGGGAATCTCAGCTTGTTGGCCAATGACCACGTGAAGAGAATTTTTACATTTTTACCAATATGCACAAGTAAATAAACTTTCTATTATGCTGCCCAGGGTCTCTTACTTTGCTTTACAATCTATATTAAACTTTTCCTTGAATTTGGTGGTATTAGCAAAACAATAAAAATCTCCCACTTACAGGATTTAGTCCCTAACTAGGCCCACATTCCTTTATCCCCAAGTCACAGGATCTGAATTCAGGGCTGCACTGAAGTAACTAATCTCACATACTTGACAACACTGACAGTTCTTAATTCTAGATTGGCATCGTCCCATTTTAGATTTCACTACTACGTCTCTGTTGAATATTCCAGTGCACTTAGAGCTCTCTTTTTGAAAGACGTTCACGATAAATTCTACAGACTCACCCAGTGAATCTGCCCCAGACCCCCCAGGAACATTCCACACACAGCAGCTCCACAGACACGGCGAGGTGGTCCAGGAAAAATGACCCTCTTGGTCAAACGAATCCGAGAAGCCCTAGAGAGCATACCGCCTCTTCTGAGAGAAGCACAAGCTTTTTCAAGGTTCCAAGCAGTCAAAGAAATCTCTCAAACTAGTTGAGAAGTGTTTTCCACTTCTTTTTGACCTGCACATTCCACCTGCTCCCTGGCTTATAAGAAGCAACAAGCAGAAATCATTCCTGGAGCCCCAGCTGGGGACACAGAAGAACGTGAGGTCTGTATCAGCACTCACAGTGCGCCATCCTGGGCCGCGCCATCCTGGACAACAGGACAGGCAGTCAAGCTCCGGTGGACCCTGCTGTTGTGAGGCTGGAACCCTGAGTGCCCGAGACACCACCGGGAGACAGGGACACCTCCACCTCCCGAATGAGCCATGCAGGGCCGCTTAGGTGGAGAGGACCCTGACAGTCCGGAGGCTGAGGAGGGCCACGTGCCCTGCGCCATCGGAGTAGCTCTGGGACTCTGGAGAGAGGGTGGTGCAAATGCAAAGCCCGATGTGGATCTTTCCTCCAAATGCCCAGGGAGTGGAGAACAGCAGAGGCAGATGAGGGGACGGGACACTGTAGCCAAGAGCAGGGCCCACAGGGAGCTGCGTTCACAGCTTTGTTCTGTGTTCCTCATTCTGCTTGTGGTCTTGGGGCAGCTCTCTAGGTTCTCTGAGCTTTTCTTACTGGGAAAAGGGGGTGGGTCAGTGAAAACAACCTCATGTGGTCAAATGAAACGTGGCGGTGGAGGCCCAGCAGAGGGAGGCAATGGGAAGGCAGGTCGTTACTGGTTCTAGACTCCTGGTCAGCAAAGAGGCATTGCCTCCCCGGCCGTGGCCTCACCACTCAGAAGCCATGGCCTGAGCACATGCCCACCAGACGCAGAGAGTGCAACGACCTCCTGACGAGGAGCCCACGCAGATGCAGCAGCGGGACGTGATCCTGTGTGCTCAGCCCCTCCCAAACACCGCTCCTTCGGAATAAGTGGGGAACGACAGCCATGATCCATAATCGTAAAAGCACGGAGCGGAGAATAAATAATGGCTCTCCTGGACAAGCTAACTTGCTTGTGAATTATAAGCTCCTGGGCCACCTTGTTATTGCCAAGAAAATCTGCTTTTCCTTTTTGCTGCTGTTCTGTCTGGGCTCTCAATCTGTACTTGCTGGAAAAAAAATAGCTATTGTTATGCTAAAATCACAAGGGGACTCCCATAACTCAGCACTAAGTAACACCCATAAAACTATGAAAATGGCACTTTGGCGTTCAAAGTTATTTTCTTATGGACTTTAACAAGATTCAATGCTTTTGTTCTCACAACGCTCTGGTATTTTCAGCTTTACGGGGGTGGGGGGAGAAAAGAAGATACAAATGTCAAAAAACATTCCAACAAAACACCATCTTCTCTGGACCGGAGGAGTGTTGATTTTGAGGCAGGGAGCGGGCAGGGCTGCCGCGGGAGAGCTGGTCTGGATTAGGACCCGGGCTGTGACGGTGGGGCCTGGTACCCGGGGGTTTACCTCTTTCTTGGTGAATTTTGGCGAGTGGTCGTTCTTGTCATCGATCATGATTGTCGCTGTGGCCGTGCCCATTAATCCAACGTCCAGTCCGGCCATGTCCTGGGCCTCGATAATCAATTCATACTTGGGATTTTCCAGAGTCTGCAAAGCAAAAACACAGGAGAGCATGGTGTTTAGACCTGGGTCTCCACTTCAGAGGGGTGGCAAATGTGTGCTGAGCTGCCCTGCCGACCTCCACAGAGGACAGTCACCTTCAATGGTCACGGCAGCTTTACCTGTTCGTGTAAATGTGCCCTTAGAATCTCCCCTCTGGGAGACAGAGTTCAAGGCTGGAGCTGACGGCGAGGCTGGAGTGTATTTTCCGTCCTTGTATAAAGGGACGTTTGATATTTTCCAGAATGTTTCCCTTTCTGGGTTGGAGTATTCCTTGCACATCTGACGTTCTACCCTGTGAGTCAGTGACCTCATGAAACGGATGTGGGTGTGGGGCTTCTGATGGTGAGATGGGGGCAGAGGTGCAGCTTGAGGAACTCGCCCGTGCGGAAGTTGGCTGGGCCAGGCGTTGGGTTCCTGTACTTTCCAGAAATAATTGTTGCTAACCTTTCCGACATACAGGCGAAGTCGCATTTATTGTTCCCATTTACAGGGGGAAACTACCAACTGAGGCTTAGAGTCACTGGTCTCTTGTACCTGTGGCCTTTTCTGTCTTTCATGTCACATGTGTTGACACGT
Source organism: Solenodon paradoxus (assembly GCA_004363575.1). NCBI lineage: Eukaryota > Metazoa > Chordata > Mammalia > Eulipotyphla > Solenodontidae > Solenodon > Solenodon paradoxus. Next base: position 50,838 of record RJWH01002774.1, on the reverse strand, counting down.
TGACTGGTGCCGAAACCAGGAGCTGACAAAGGCAGTACAAGCAAGTTGCACTGCTGTCTCCCCATGTGCACTTGGTTTTCATGTGAATGTTCAAGGTATTGTGCTACCATGACTGAAGAGGCAAACAATGAACGGGGGGCCCTGCCCCGAGGGGGATCTGTGGGAGTGGCTCCGCCCCTGAGGAGGGGCGTGTGGGACTGGCTCCGCCCCCGAGGGACCTGTGGGATGGCCCTGCATCTGAATGACTTCTGATGTTGTGGCTGCAACACAGCATTCTTCTGGGAAGGCAGCAACCCACGTTTTCCTTGGGGACCTACTCATTCTTATTTTCTGCCCATATGGTTTGAGTTCGGCTGCTTGTCTGCACTTCCTGCCCCATCATTTAGGAATGAGCCTGGATTAGGAGAAATCATAGGTCCTGCCACCCCAGGGACACAATGGCTGGTCCAGGCTTAGGGCCTGAGCTTGACAACTGTGGTGTGAACCTGGAAGCAATCAGCGCAAGCACTAGACTCCTCAAGGTGGCAGCAGGGTGGGTTGGGAGAAGTGCGTCTGGGATGGAGCCAGTCTGCTGATAGAATTATGTGGACATAAATCTCGGTGGAAGAGAAAGGTTTCCCGCGATTGTATGTGGGGTTCATCAGTCTGTGCCCAAGTCAGCCTTCCTGTGGACTTGCCAGTTAATTAGAGCATTAGTTTTCCTTGTTTGCAATTTTCCAGTGTGAACTGGCTTCTCATCACACACAGAGTCGTGCTGAACCCTATTTAATAGCAAAAATAGAAGTCCTTCCTCGCCGCACAGTCCTAGCAGTACGACAGCCTCCAAACCACCGGTTATTACCAACCAACAATTACGAAATGCCACCAGCAGCAAAGCGGAAGCACACAGCGGGGAGCCCTAACCGAGAATTTTCACAGCTCATTGTCAGCTCCCCGCAGCACTTTTTAAAGGGTGGTTAGATGCAGGGCTCCTTGAATTGGCTGCTGCTTTAACTAGGGGTAGAGGAGCTCCTACTGGAAGGAGCACTAGTTCTGTTGGTTTGCTAAGGCTCCTACTAAAATGTTGGGGACTAAGTGGATGCTTGCGGCTCCTTGGACACGGTAGCTCGCATTGTGTTGACACGTCTGTAACGGGTGAGATGGACCTCACTTGAGATCTCTTGAGTGAGGTGTGATTGACATACACACTGCTTAAGTCCAAGGCGCACAGCCTGCGGATTCGAGACATGTATATAGTATGACATGGGTTCCACCAGGCAGGTGAAGGTCACTGTTCTGTGAAGGTCACGGAATTCTCTAATTGCTGAGTGTAAACACACCTCCACACCAACCCCAGCCTGGGGATCCCTGGCTCTGGCTGGCGCAGTCGGCACCTCTCTGTAAAGGTGCCTGGCATGCTGGAAAGTCATCAGCTGAATCTAAGAGGCTTCCTACTTATCATCACTGACAGGCTGGCTCAGATTGGCGCTTTGTCATGCATTCTGCTTCTGGATCCGATGAAACTAATAGCGTTCAAAATCTTTCCTGAGTGTCTCTGGACAGACTAACCACTAACCAGATCTAATTTCTTCTATAACATTTTGCCTTTGGAATAAAACATGGCGTGTTTCTGGAAGCATATATGCATACAAAATATAAATTATGTGTTCTTCTTTGATAGTGAAGAGATCCTGACAAACCTTCCATCATTTTCCTCATGTAGTATCATTTACCAGCATAATTTCTTGATATTTTAAGGGCTGCCTAAAATGTAATTATATGCATATTTTATAATTTACCTTGTCTATTAGTAGAACTTCAGGTGATTCACATTTTTTGACCATTTAAAATTATACAGCAATCAACACTGAAGTGAATTTAAAAAGCTTTCAATATACTTTGACCTCTTTTTTTTGGGGGGGGGTGTGGGTAAGATGAATTCCCAGAAGTGGAATGACCAGATCTAAGGATCTGGACCTTTCAAGGTTCTTTAGACTCCTATTTCAATAGTGCTTTCCAAGAAAATCTTGATGTTCATACCTGGCTGACCAGAATGTTTAGGTTATGGTCCCAGGCATAGCTTGGGGTGAAGATCAGCTCACTTGCCCCGAGAAGCACGTCGGGGGGACCAGCAAGAGTCACTGTGGGCTCCTAACCAGGTGTGAACTCCACACAACATTCGCTCTCCCTGCGTCGCGCCCAGACTGCTGTGAACACGCTGCTGGATGGATGGGCCACCGCTCCGGTGACGGGTGCAGCGCTGCCTTCCCGGCGCCTGTGCCTCTTCCTCTGGTTCCTGGGTTACTGATCCCTGCCCCACCAACACTGGATACCACTCTTCCCGCCTCCTCTCAGCACAGGTGGAGCCGGGGAGGATGGAGTCCACCTGGTCCCGCCATCTCATGTGGCTCAGACCTGGCCACCCGGGGCCTCCCCTTGTCAAGACCTCATGATGAGAGCACAACCAGGCAAGTCTCCCTCGACTGAAACTCAACTCCTGGACACTCTTCTTTTAGCTAAAAAGAAGTTTTCTCTGCGGGACTAGAGAGGCGACAGTGCATAAATCTGGTGCTGGCGATGACCATTTGCAAACACGTGGAGAAAGTCGGTCTGAGCGCGAAGCTAACAGGGAGGTGACCGGTTGAGGTGATGCTCTTTCAATATCGTCTGAGCCCCTTTGTGGTCAACCTCAAAGGTAGAAGTTAGCCCTCCGGCTTTCTGAGTTCTGTGAGGTAATACGCTTCTCTGTTCCTAGAGACACTTAAATGAGCTGTTCCGTCTGTAGCAGGAAGGTGCTCCGACTAACACTGCTCTAGTGCTGTGATTAATTACCTGGTACTTTGTAAGAAGGCTCCAGGGCTGTCGTATCACGCTGCAGTATCACCATGGGCTCTTCACAATGGCATTCCAGTCATTTAATGAATCCATTATTTTTCCTTTTTAACATTTTCCCCTCCACAGAAAACGTTTTTCCCCCCAGAGAAGGTTGCTATCGCTTTTCTTGCATTACTTTATGCATCCATTTAATTGGGCGCTTCTGAACATGTACCCTAAGTATTGCTCTGCGTGCTGGGGGCAGGGAGGCAAGCAGAACCCCTTCTTCAAGGAGTGGAGAGGAGTCAGGGTTGAGGACAGGCATGTTCACATGTGCCTGCAGTGAAATCGAGTCCCAGCTAAGCAGAGACGCTCAAATTCACGTGGCCACCGAAGGAAGGACAGACGCCTCGGCTCAACTCGCATGCTGCTGGGCACATCTCGCACGTAACCAGAGACTGAGCCAGCCAATTCTCGTCTCTTGAAGTAAGTAAACTTTACGACTGAAATGGGAGACAGACTGGCCAACCAGCAGAAAGTCAATTAGACTGTTAAGCAGATAATTTGAAAGATCTGGGATGGGATGATCCCAGAGTCTAAATTTTCTGGCACCCTTTGGTCCATCATTAAAAATGCTTTCAGGATTGGAGAAATAGCTAATGATAGTCGTGTCCTCGTTTAAAAGCTGGGCGACAGTCCACCGTGCAGAGCCATCGAAAAGGGTGGCCATTTCTGTGAGTTGTTCCTGAGGCTTTCCTTTGACAGGAACTCGAAGAGTCTGGGGGCTTATTCCGGCTTCCACAATGACAGCAAAACCAAACAACGGAGGAGAAGCAACATCCTAAGAGATGCAGAGGAAGTGCTCACAGCAGGAGGACGTCCATCACCTCTGACCCATTTCCCACAGAGCTGAGCCTTTTCTCCAGCCTTCCCTAAAGCCCTCCTTCCTGTCCTCACTCCTACTAGGACACGCGCTGGTCCGGTGCCGCGCCACCGGTTCCGCTGGAAAGGCAGTCAGGAGTCCCCTTGTCCCTTTTCGCACTTATAATGTGGTATCTGGAACTGCATTTGGGATTGGTTCGTCCTACTCTGCGGGGCAACTGCTCTCTTTGTCCTGGTCTCAGGGGCTTTTTCTCTGGGGATGGGCCCACTTCAGTAACAGGCAGGCCTCAGTGGCCCCTACCCTGTCCAAGGTCCCTCTACACTCCTCTCACCATGACCTGATGGCCAGCGGGGTGTGTTAGAAGGCTGCACTGCGTGGCCCCCATGCCTCCTGCCTGATCCTCAGGTTTTTGTTCCCCAAGAGGGAGCTGCCTGGCTCCCCCACATGTGCGGAGCCCCTGGGCCGACCTGAGCAGGAAAGCAGGGTGCTTCCAGCTGAAGGGCCATTTATCTCAGTGCTTAGCCTGCCCAGACTGGCGGGAAGCTTATGTTCCGCTGGGTTTTCTTCCGAGCGCCCTTTGCCGTCTCCCCAAGTGGGTGGCAAAATTTTCACAGGCAAGGGCCCTGCCTCTGACTCCGGCACCTAGCCGGTGCTCAGCACACAAGATGGGCGACTTACTTTCATTACTGATAATGATGATCTATTACTGTTTTCCTGAACTCAGTTATTATCTCGCAGAGGTCTGAGCAGGCCAGGCCTTTCCAAACCAGTCATTTATTCTCAGGGAATGACTTACACTTTGGGGAGCTCTTGCTCAAGGAAATGGGATTTTATTTTTGCCAAGAAAAGCACTGTGTCAAATCTGGGAAAATTAAATTGGCTGCTCTGATTTTATTTTAAGCTAACTGATCTGCAAGACAGCTCCCAGAGACTCAAGCTGTTCTCTTGGTCTGGAAGCTACCGTCGCGCATTTCCGCGGCATTTGCTCTCTCCTGGGCGTCCAGGAGCCAGCAGCTCGCATACATCTTGGAAACAAAAGGAAGATGGTGTGTCTTTGAAGAAAACCCAGGGTGTGTCTCTGCTGACAAGAGCCAGGTTCACTGATCACACTGATTTGAAAACCAAACACTTCATCTCGGAAAAAAAAAGAATCAAGCTGTGTCATTACATTTGACACGTAATCAGTCACTAGACCCAGTATGTTTTACACAGCTGCGGCCGCTTCCATACGAGCACGCATTTGATGGAACATTTGTCACTAACAACAAGCATAGTGGTAGCTGGGGGTGGGAAATCAGTGAACAATGCGACGTGGAAAAGGTCTGCCATTAACCTGTGCACCGCCCATCCCTCTCCTGCCTCATCACGGCGCCTTGCATCTCTCTTGTCCAGACTGATTTCCTCTCATTGTACCCACTTTTCTTCCTTTTGATGTTTCCACGTCTGCTTCCCCTCAAGCCTCCTGCGCCTTTGCTCACAAGCTTTCTTTCTGCAGGGAGGGGTCTTAGCACATAATGGGGTGTCCGGCACTTGGGAAGGGCTGCACACCTTGACCAACTGCTCTGTCCCTGGCTCCACACTTAGCTGGGTCATCCTGGTCACGTTACTTATGCGCTCGCTGCCTCAGTTTCCTCACCTGTAAAATGGGGAGAATGATACTCGCAGGCTCACTGATAAATGCCCATCGTTTTCAGCCCCAGAGTTTTGCGGGTACTGTGCTGTCCCGCAACAGATGACTGATAACACACACAACTGGTGCAGTTTCCCCTGCAGAGCTGATGTCCTGTGCTTGGCTGTCTTGATTCTGTGTTTCACGAGGTTGGGGAGCTACTGGCCTTCTTTAGAGCTCTGAGTCCCAGCAGTATTTCAGTGCCTGGCACATCTGTTGAAATCATGAGTCAATTATAGATAAGTTCTTTGAACAAGGCTCATCAAGAGCTGAGCCTGAGGGGGCCTGCAGTGGGTCCTGATGGGCAGAGTTTGTGTGTGTTGTGGGCGTAAATCCTCTTTCCCTGGCAGGGTCCTGCTGCCGCCAGGGTGTCATTGGGGGCTTGGTTGGAAGGATGTACACGGCCGGTCATGGGGAGCCCGTTCTAGCTGGCTCTGGCCACTAAATTGTGCTTTAGAAGTCAAGGAAAGTTGTAAGCGGACTTTTCCAGTAAATTCCTTCATTGTCTAACACTTAAGGTATGGTTAATGAGAGGTATTAGCATGCGATTTATAGCAAAGATGCCATGGAATTCATTTATTTATTTCCTCATCTGCTTTGCCCAAAGAAGATTCCTGGCAACATCCCCGAGCTGGGACCTCATTCTTCTCTGGGTCAGCTGCGCCTGACGCCGGGCCTATAAATACTGCGAACAGATGGGTGAAAACATTATCTGAAGCAGAACGAGTTGTTGTTTGTCTGGGGCGTGATTTATCCACTGTGGCCACATAACGCTGGGGGCCTTAGTCGATAAATCCAGCAGGAGCTGCACACCTTCCCTGGTAAAAGGCACGTGAGTCCCACCGCAGACGGGGAGCCTCCTTCTTCCCTCTTCCCACACCACGGGGCATCTGCTCTGACTTGTGTTTGTCCGTAGGGCCCCCCAACCCCTTTCAGCTTGCTTCTCGGGGCTCGGTGGACATTCGTGCTCCTGGCTGTCCCCGGCTGTGTTTTCGTCCTGCTGGGCCTTGGTGGGTAGGGGGAAGGCAGAACTCGTTGCCCAGATTTACTGGCCGCTGACAAAGCCAGCAGGTGGAGAGGTACAGGGGAAATGAGCCCCACTCTTTCACCCAGGCAGAGGGAGCAAACTGAGCGGTCGATTTCCGGTTGCAGAACACAGGAACCAAATCAAACGTTTCCAGGCGCCGTGCCTGTGGTGAGTCACAGCAAGCTCAGTGCTAATGGCCTTCAGAGCAGCCCTGGAAAAATCACTGCCTTCAGGCCCAAGACGGCAGATATTTGACATAAGGTTTATTCCCTGAAACATTTATATCGTGTTTACTACGTTCAAGTAACTGCTGGGACGTGGTTAACATGGCAGACCTGGCTTTCGGGGAATTTATATGCCAGATGATTGAACGAAAAGCAAGCATGTCAGGGGTGAGGGGGTAAGTGTTACCAGAATGTCCCGATGCAGGCCTGCGTGAAGCAGCTCGAGCACGTGGTATCGGAGAGGCTGTCTGGGCCGTGATCGACGCAGCAAACATTTGCTGAGCCCTGGCCTCATGGCGGGCCTGTGCTGGAGCTAGAGACCAGGACTGTGGTGGGAGGGACAGGCCCCCGCGGGATTAGAAGCAGGTCTTGACGTGGAAGCCAGTGTCCATGGAAGAAGCTGGTGGACTCTTGATCCTGAACCACTGTGAAGTGCATCCTTCCATAAGAGCTGATGGCTGATTCTGATCCTGGGCAGACACGCGGGGACAAGTGTCAGAGACAGTCCCTACCGCCAAGGCGCTCACTGCCTGGAACTGAGAACAGCGCCTCCAAGCAGCCGATGGGCCCCGGTGCCCACTGCAGGCATGTGCGCCCGTGCTCGGCAGAGCGGGGAGGGGAGGGCAGCTTTTCAGGGACTTTCAAGTCAAAGTGAAGCCGGAGCTGCGCTCTGGAGGGTGGGCACGAGGGGAGAGTACTGCTCAGAGGGAAGCAGAGAGGGAGCCGCTCGGAGGTGGCCGACTGAGACAGGGAGGAGACAGCCTAGAGGTTCCCAGGGGTCCTCTAGTGCAGCCCACCCAGGGGGGCCTGGAGCATATGGCCCATCAGCTTGGAGCCATTGCTGCTGAATTTCTTGAAGACATCCAATGGACGTGCAGTTCGGGGCCTGAAGTTTGCACAAAAGTAAAACGCGGTGGAGGCACTCTTCCTCCAGGGTGCTGAGATTTTTGCATGACCCGCCCATCACCACCTTTGCCTGTTCCCCTTGACATCTGGCCCTGGGCGGTCCCAGCGGCAGGCTGCCCGGCACAGAGACGCTGCCGACGTGGGTGTGAGCTTGCCCGTGCCAGAGCCCTGCTAGGGGCGCTCCAGCACGGGGTCAGTCACCTCCAGGGCTATGACTCAGGCGGCCCAGGGCGGGGCCCACGATGTGCATTTCTCTCGCGTTCCCAGAAGATGCTGATGCTGCCAGTCCAGGGACCACACTCTGCATAGCTCCGTCCAGCCGACGTGCACCCTTAAATATTTAATGAAAAGTCACCTGTTCATGATGCAATGCCATTTAGCTGATCTAAAATAGGAAACGCCATTTTCCAGAGTTCTCTTCCTCTGTGACTTCCTTTTCATGGCCTCTTTCTAGGAGGAGAAAAAGCACTTCCTCTAAGACAGCAGCTCATTGCAGCTGTGTCCCCAGCCTGCCAGCTGTCCCCACTGGGGTGTCCTCCTCACCCGCCACGCCTCCCTCCTGAGAACAGAGCCCTCCCCGGAGGCAGCAACCCGCCGGGCCTCTGATGGGTTCCCGAGTGCGCCTGGCTCCTGCTCCTGCTCTCGGGCCCTCCTGTCTTCTTGCTTGAGTCCCGGCCTCAGCCTCCAGGTGGGCCCCTCTGTTTGCTCCCACCCCTCCAAGGGTGGAGGGGCTGCCGGAGCTGCTACCTGGCCACACGAGCAGCCTACACGTGCCGCAGCGGCTCCGATGAGGCCCACGGCCTTCAGTGGCGGACAGCCTCCGTGGCCCGGCTCCGGGCTCGCCTGCTGCCGCAGCACTTCCGCGAGCCCGGCTCTCTGCGAGTCCCACCATCCCCGGCTTTCCTCTCCTGCGCGTGTTTGCTCACGCTGTGCCCCTGCCTGGGGACCTTCCTCTGCAGGCGACTTTCCTGGAAACTCCTGCCAGTTGGTCCTTAGCAGGTTTCTTCCCTCATGAGTCTCTCGGGTCTCCCAGAGCAGGCCCCATCCTGTGTCACCCTACGTCTCATAATGTGGGGGCCCGCTCCTCTGGGGTGACGTCATGACAAGCGGCAATGTCTCTTCTCCGTGCTGTGATTGTACCAGGGATGCTCAGTGCAGGTTCATGTTCAAACACACCTCACATGCTGGCGAGTCCAGCGCCGTCTGCTCTGAACCCTGGGGGCTTTCTTACCTTCCGTGGCAGATGGAATAGTTGTCCCCCAAGATGTCCAGCTCCTAAGTTCTGGCACTGAGAATAGACACCCTCCTCTGACGGAGCGGACTTTGAAGATGATAGTAAGTTAAGGCTCTGGAGATGGAGACTGTCCTGGATGATCTGGGTGTCCCGATGTCACAATCCCCATCCCCATCGTTGGCCCTATCCCAGCAAAGCAGGACGGTCAGCGGCAGAGAAGGGCAGGTGGTGATGGGACTGGATGGCGGGGGAGAGCTGAAGGTGCCACAGGCCTGGCCTGGGAGGTGGAGGGAGGGGCCAGGACCCGTGATGCAGGTGCCTCTGACAGCGAGGACGACAGCTTCTCGTCTGGAGCCCCCAGAATTGCTGGCCCTGCTGACACCCAGGAAGCCGACATCCAGAATGTGAGGCTGGGGTGTGTGGCTTCCAGGCCCGGAGTTCGTGGCGGGAGGCGGAGGAGGGGAGTGGCCATTCCTCTTCCGGAGCAGGCCACGGAGTGTCTTCACCAGCTCATCAGCCACATGCACATCACCGCTGTCACCTTCCTTCGCCCTCGCTGCCTCTTGCCCAGACTGCCCCCCTCACAGATCCATGTCTCTCCTCCGGAAAGCATTTCCAGCCAGCTCTTTAACTCACCCAGACACTTCCCACAAAATCTGTCTGGGAATGAATTTCCTCCCATCGACAGAACGGTAATTACCAAATCAGCTTCTCAGGGAACCTTCGATGCACGTGGTTTCCATGTCGCCCTCTTTCTGAGTATTCACTGCTGCCTCCATGAGGGCGCGGGCCCCATCCTGACTCGCTCCCGCTCTGTCCCCAGCACTGGCCAGCTGAGACACTGAGGCCCTGAGGCGTTGCCTTTGCGGGGGTATGGGGGTTAGATACACAGAAAGTAGATGGAATGGATTCTACGCCTGCCCTGGAAAGCCACAGAGCCAGCCGGTGTCTGGGTGACGTGGCCCTAGTGTTTGGGGCGAGCAGAAAAGCCCGTCCCCACGGAGGGGAGTCTGCCTGCTCCAGTGGGCTGGGCCGCACTCCAGCTCACGGCAGACACCCCAGGCTGGTCCCCGCGCAGGCGTGGCTCGTGGCAGTCACACATCTGAGGTCTCTAAGATGGACGTGGTGAGGACAGAGACAGGACAGCCCAGTCCTTAGCAGAGAGATGTGCACGGGATGGCTTTCTGACCCCCCCCCAAAAAAAAAAAGAGGTGACCAGACAGTGTGGCTCAGATGCATCTCGAGAAACCCAGCTGTGGTGTCTCAGGGGACGTGGGGGCGCCGTCGTGGCGCGCCATCACACTGGGAAACGTGTGCCTGGCATTTGCCTGAAAGCAAATCGTTTTCCTTGGGTTTCAATTTACTGCCATTAAAATGCCACTCTCTGTATGGGTAATAAAAGATAATATGTTTTATGGTGGCTCCTTATGTTAAGGTTTTACAAAATCTGTTATTAAACGATCTGCGTGGAATCTAAATGAAACTTCCGAGGTGACGCGGAACGGCGGGGTGGGGTTTTATTTTCTGCTCCCCCACTTCAAGTGCGGGTGAGGGGCGGCCCTGCATGCTTTCTAATCACAGCGCAGAAGCTACTGCTTTTAAGCGCAGACTGAGAATTGCGTTCTGCTGGGTAATCGGCTTCGCAAAGTTACCTGCTGGTCAAAACGTCCAGAAAATTCTATGACCGGCCCAGTGACAAAAGCACAGGAGTCCACCCAGGTTTCTAAAATTAGGTCCTCAGCACCTGAGCTGCAGCCAATTCAGCTTCACAGCCTCTCTGATATCGGCCCTCCGCGTGCTAACGGCCCTGCCCACTCGCTTCCGGCGCCTACCAGCACGATCGCCCCACGTGGACGAGTGCACCCGCAGGGCTCCCGCAAGCCTGTGCCCACGCTGTCCGAGAACCCGGCCCCCCTCAGACGGCATCTCCGCAGATCTGCCATCCAGGGTCACTTTTCATCAGTCTTCTTTGGTTTCCCTTACGTCAAATGCATTTTTCTGCAAAGCTCGCTTTGGTTGAGAGTTCTGTGGCTGCTAATAATTCCAGGTTGCTTTTCGAAACCAAGAAGCCTGCTGAGGGAGCAATGCATCAGCCGTGACACCCACTCACTCTGCCCGTGGAAAGGAAAGCAATTCCGGACGCCGCCTCTGTGTTGTCATCGGGCTGTACTCTTTGGAAATGAATTGAACTAATTCTAAATCATCCGAGGAAACAGCGTACAAGATGGATTCCAGTTACGCCACTGCTGTTGTTCCTTAGGCTCATTCAGACGCCCGCCAGCCGGCCGGGGAGAAAAGGCCGGGAGACCAACTCGGCCACCGCCTCTGTGGCAGGCGCTGCCATGGAGTCCTGCCTGGCAGGCGGCCCTTTTGATCAGAGCCCTGCAGCAGGATTTAGACAGGACCCCCTGGTGCTGAGGTCCCCTGAACTGCTCCCACCAGGCCACCCCTTTGTGATCCTGGCTCCCTCGTCTGTTTTGTTCTTGGAATCGAATCGTCTGGGCTCTGCTGACAGGGGCCTGGCCTGCTGCCTGTTAGCATCCGTGTCACATGCACAGCTTCACATCTGGGCCTGCGCTGCCCCGGCTGGCCTGGCGGGCACACCAGACGGAGATCAAGACAAGTGCGTCTTTCTGCACAAAATTAATAAAACCACAAACATGCCCTTGAAAGACGCCTTTCCATTTTTCACAAATAATAAGAGTTTTCTGAATTCCTTCCAGCACCTCTCCAGGGTCCTTCCACAATGGAAGGGAGTTGAACTCTACTGTTCTCCGCAGGAGGTGGGGGGCCCCAGCACCTCAGACGCTTCCCCGTGTGGGGCTAATCCCAGCCTCTGCTCCCTCCTGGCTCCAAACCCAACCTCTGGGTCACTTTGGTTTGGTCCACAAAATATTCACTCAGTCCAGCTGGGCTCCGCTCAGACCATCTGCCATTATACTCGGGGCTACATCCCCTGGACAGTTAGGTATTACAGAGAAGGTATTCAACCCTTGTGTGAATTATCTCGGCTGAGCCTCGTGACACCCTGTGAGCAGGCGAGGTCATCTTTCCTACTGGACACAGGCCGATCCTGTTACCCTAAGGACACACCTCTCTTATGTGGCGGAGCTGGTGGGAACCCGGTTTCTCGGTCTACAGTCCCCTCCCCTGATTGCTCCTCTGGAGTCTCCTGGTCACCTGCACAGGGGTCCACACCTGAGGGGCACCCTACCAGCTGTTCACCCAACCCTGCATGGGCTGGGCTTGGAAGAGTGGGAGCTTTTTGAGGTCAATCACCAGTCATGGGTGGCTCTGCATAACCTCCACCGTGTCTCCGCCTTCTTCTTGGTGACCCCACTTATGTCCACAGCTCAGTTCCTCCCACCCCTATTGATTCTGGCAGCTTCAATTGCCACCTGTCTTTTTCTGTCTCTGACTCTCCTAATTCCAGACCTGCACGTCCAACTGCTGGTCTGACATTTCCACCTGAGTGTTTCACAGGCGCCGAAACCGAGCTTGTCCCCAAGCCAGCTCAGGACGCCTCAGCCAAGCACCAGCCTCCCTGTCCTGGCCAGCAGTGTCTACCTCCACCCAGGCAGGAGCCAGGCGGGAAGCCCCTGGCATCCTCTCTCCTCCCATGAGTCTCTCTTGAAGAGGAGGGACAGATATCCCCTCTCTGTTCCCACAACCCTCGTCTCGGTTTGGGTCACCGTCAGGTCCCGCTTTGACGGCTGCGGCCCGAGGTAAGTGGAATGCAAGCCTGGTGCAATGTGGGAAGGGGTAGCGTGTGCGGGAAGCGGGGAGAGACCCTGGGTTACAGCCTCATGCCATCGAGGGAGGAAAGAACACCAGGCTGCCCTGTGCAGGGTGCTCCGGGGCTTGTGGAGATTTCTGGAGCCTACATCCTCTGGCCGCGTGCTGGCCCCGGGGCCGGCCGGCAGGACAGGGCCACTCCCCGCAAAAGAGATTGTGTGGGTACTACGAAGAGACGGTGTGGGTGGTCTGTGCAGTCCCTCTTCCTCGCAGATTCCCTTTGCCCAGAACAAAATTTTCTGTTTGCAAACCTGGCAAATTCCTGCTGTCCTCAAGTGCCCATCTCTGATGTCACTTTGCCTCTGACGCCTTCGTGGCCAGCTCCAGAGCGGAAAGGTCATGAGGTCTGTACTGTCTGCTCGTTGTGCCTGTCCCTTCCATCTGCTGCGAGATGCGGGGAGGCAGGAGCCATGTCTGCTGCTTCTGTTAGCTCCGGCCACAGTGAGAGCAGCATGGGTTTTGAAGCCACAAGGAGACACGTTTTGACTCTGCTTTGTAACGGCTGTGTGACCAGGGAAGAACCAAGACCGCTGAGGACACATCCCCCAGCTGTCTCCAAAGATGCCATCTTCCTCTCCCCCAGGTCAAACTCGCAGCCTAGATGCTCCAAGAATCAGCACACGGGCACTGGGGTTGGAGCGGCTGACACAGGGGCTCCTCAGAGAGCGTGAGTGTGAGCGCTGTGGCCTGAGCAAGCTGTCACCGGTGGCCCAGGCAGACAGCCCTCCACGCGCGAACCCCCAGAGCCAGTGAATGCGACCTGACTTGGACCTCTGAAGAGGGGGTGAACAGCCCCGAGACACCTGGGCCCCTGGACACGCGGGTCTGGACATCTGGTCTCAGACCCGCGAGAGAACACGTGTCTGAAGTCAACACGCATGTTAGACGCGGGTGCTACTGCGCTCACTCTCTTAGGAAACGGGACACATGCCTTATACTTAGGGCTCAGGCTGAATATCCAGTGCCACCCATTAGCTGATTTGGGTCTAGTGAGGGACCTGGAACACTTTCCATTTTCAGGAGCGAGCTCCAGCCTCCTCCCTGAAATCTATTTGCATCGGCGGCCTGAAGGCTGCTTTATGTTAGCGGTCAGTTGTAGCTTGGGTCAAAGTCCCAGGGCTGGGAGGTGTCTTGTCTCCAATTCTGAAAGTTCCCAGCTGCCCAGGCCCCGGCCTGACCTGCCAGCCCTCGCGCAGCCGGCCTGGAGCAGACAGTGGGTGGGAAGAGTCCATGATCCTTTGGTGGGAAGACTGGCGAGACCTTGACGGGGGAGAACACATCTCCAGAAGGCCTCTGTCTCAGAGACTCTGCAGGGAAACCTGCAGGCCGGGTCGCTCGCTGCACTGCCAGTGACCGGCATGGGTCGTCACTGCTGGCAGGGGTCCAGGTCTAAAGTCCCTGCGTCCCAGCAGACTGTGTGAGCTGCAGGAGCAGACTCAAGAGCTGTGTACTTTTTGGTCAGTCATTTAAAACGTTCAGCCGCGTCTTCACGTTGGGGTGATGGAGGTGAATTCTGACACCATCCTCTAGCTTTAAGGGGCCCCGACTCTGGGGAGACATCCGGCAAAAGTTCATGCACTTTGAAACTCTGTCCGTGGTCTGCACGTTGTCCAGGAGATGCCTATACCGCGTGTCTCTAAGGAAGAAAACAGCCTACAAAACAGATTCGATGGCATGACGGCATGCGTGTGACAGAAACACCCCTGCCTGCGCCTGGGCGGAGGTGACTGTGTGTGCCCCCCATCTCGCTTCACTTTCTCCCTGCGCCCATGTCTCACGACTCCCTGGCGATCCCGAGTCCTGGCCGTGAGTGGGGTGTGGGCAGGAGGGCATCAAAGCCGCCGTCCTCGCCCAGGAACCAGCCCAGGCCCACTGCCTTGCCCTCTCCCTCCGTGGCTGCCTGGGGCTCGCCTGTCACAGGCGGGGCATTGTGGGTGGAAGCAGCGCTGGCCCCGTGTCAGACCTGAGCTTTCGAGGAGGCTGTTTGTGAAGCTGAGTCCTAGCTGTGTGGCCAACTCAGCCAGTGAGACGCCGCGTACCTCCACCGGGGTTGTATGCGCTAAATGTTATCTGAGCAAATTCTTTTACATGTGAAATCTCATTCATCTGTCTGTCTATCATCCGTCTACCAACCTACCTACTTATACACATACACACATGTGGCTAGTTCAGTATGATGGGATTATAGATAAATGTTCTTCCCCCCAATTAGGGTCATATAAAAATATATAAAACACACATATATATATACACACACACATAGAGTATATATGTCATATACATATATCTGTGTGTATATATACACGCTTCTTACAAGAGAAATGTATGGTTTGGTAACAGGGCAATACTTTATACTTTAAAAGGAATGTATTAGAAAAAGAAAAAACAAACACGAAAACCCTTCCCAAGTGTTGCTTTTTAGATCTAAAATCTTCGAATGTTTTGGGCCCCTTCTAAATTGTATGATGGGCCGAATGGAGAGAGATGTACTAAGTCCTGGGTCATGTAACCAGAAAACGCCTGCACAAAGCAAGACAGACATCCACCGAGCTTCGTTCTCAGCCCCACAGCATGGTCGGGGTCTCCCAGAACCCAGCACCCAAAACTCTGCTGCGTCCCTTCCCTCAGGGGGAGCATTTGTTGCACAAACATTCCCAGAGGGCCAGTCGGGGCCCGGTGCTGGTTTAGCTGGTGGGGATGGGACAATGGACAAAAGTCCAAAGATACGTCTGCACGGAGTTTACCTTCCAGACGAGGAGCTAGATTGGAAACAAGCATGATGGGGAGACATTCTACTGGACACATTCAACACGAAAGGGGACAGAGAGCTCTGGGGTGAGGGTGCAGATCTAGCCTCAGAAGGATGGTTTGAGATTGTCGCCTCTGATTGCAGCCACGAAGGGAAGGAGGAGGAGCTGCAGGGTATTCTGGGAAGGAGCGATGCGGGCAGATGGACCAGCCTGTGCAAAGGCCCCGGGGCAGGGGCACGCAAGCTACAGATTGATGTCTGAACATAGAAATCCACTGAAAGTCATTCCCAAGGCCTGACTCATGACATTCCTGTCCTTCCGCTCTTTGCATGCTCAAGGCAGTGAACACAACCTAACGAGAAGCAAATATCGAGGGTGTGTGTCTGGGCGAACTTCTCAGCTAACCGTAAGTGCTGCGAGGGATGAGGCTCATCTGCCTGCTGAGGCCGCAGACTCACTTGTTGGCTGAATGCACAAATGTTACTGTGATTTTTAGAAGCAGAAAAAAGATTTTTCTCATTCACAGAAAGCAAGAAGCACGTTTAATACCAGCTGAAATACAATCTGCCCAATTTTCATGATAGAAAATTAGAGGCTGGAATTTTAACAACGTGAAAGTATTTTGAAAATAAACCGAATAAGTGGTACCATCTATGGGGAATGCACTTTCTTTTTATAAATATTGACTCCCACAAACAGATTTGTGATCTAACAGGGATGCTAAGTGTTGACACTCAGCCCAGGAGACGGCGCAGACATTTGGCGGTCCTCTGACTCCTTACCGTCAATGCCAACACCATGCAACTTTTTAGAAGAGCCCGTTGGAGAAGTGGTAAAGCGGGCGGAGATGAGTGTGGGGCACCGACCTTAGATTTAGGGTCCCCGGAGCCAGTTTAATCAACAACGGCGCTGACAAGTCCTTGCCGCCCAGGCCCTTCCTTCTCCTTGACTTCAGGGCACGGAAGTCTCCCGGACCTCACCTCGCTGTCACAGGTGCACGTTTGTGAGCCTCGTCCCCGGTGCAAGCCCCCCACCACCCCACTTCTCTGCACAAAGCCTTCCGTGGCTCCTGCTGCCACCGGCGGTGGTATAAACACTGAGGAGCGCCCCCGAGGCTCCTGACATTTGTCCCTCCTGCTTTTGTTTCCTTACCTCCCTCTCCCTGATTGGCCAGCAACACGTGACACTGGGCACGGTCTCATGTCTCCGCCTTGGCAAACATGCTGCCTTTGCCCGGAGAGCCTCCTTCCCTGGCCCGAGGTGAACCTGACTCACGTCTCAGCCCGGCGTCCCCGCTCCGGACGCCTGCCTGATCCTGCCACTAGCTGGGTGTCCACTGTCCTATGTCCACGTGGAGCTTTAATGTGCCTCCGTGGAAGGCGCCGCTGCCCTCAGCACCGCACAGCGCCCCCTGCAGGCCGACCAGCCTCCCGCGGCTGCCGACGGTGCCTGAGATGTGTGGTGCAGGAACGAAGGCCAGTGGCGAAGCTGGCGCTTCCCGGGGCCCCGCCTGCCTAGCTGGGGACTGAGTTGTCACGGCGCCTGGTGATTTAGTGGCCTTAGAAGCACAGCCCTGGTCCCCTGACAGTGACAATGACTTCCCCTCTCAGCGCTGCCAGCACCTCCTGAGAATGTCGCCATGTGCCCTGAAAGGCTGACACCAGGGTTAAATCAGAAGAGGCCCGCAGGACACTTAAGTAGCAGGCAGAGAACGCTCATACTTGGAAAGTGCTAGAACCCGGGCCCCACCTCCCACTGGCTGCCTCGATGACGATGGACAGTGAACCTGGGATACCTCGGTCTTATCATTAGTAAAAAGGGGGGATTGATGCATTTTCTTCATGGCCCTGTTAAGGGCGACATGAGGAGACACAGTGAGGGGGGTGAGGATGAGGTGAGGACCAGGTGAGGGGCGAGGACCAGGTGAGGGGTGAGGACCAGGTGAGGGGCAAGGACAGGGTGAGATGAGGGCCAGGTGAGGACCAGGTGAGGGGAGGACCAGATGAGGACCAAGTGAGGGGTGAAGACAGGTGAGGGGTGAGGACAGGTGAGGGGTGAGGATAGGTGAGGGGTGAGGACAGGTGAGGGGTGAGGACCAGGTGAGGGGTGAGGACCAGGTGAGGGCTGAGGACCAGGTGAGGGGCAAGGACCGGGTGAGGGAAGGGCCAGGTGAGGGCCAGGTGAGGGTCAGGCGAGGAGACGCGTGCACAGCATCTGGCAGTGAGTCTGGGCTGGCCAGGTTGCTCAGTGTCCTGAGCTTCTCAACTGAATCCCTGGATCCCCCGCGCGGTGCCAGTCGTTTCTGACCTGTGCGCTGCTGGGTCAGGTGGCCGTGTCTGCTCACTGTCTTGTAGCGCTGCCCAGTACCAGAGTGGGTGCAAGTGGACCCACGTCAGATGCCATCTGCCGTCTCCAGTCTTGACTGGGAGGGCGAGCGCGGCCGCGTCTCTGGAAGCCTTCCCTCCTGCTGTAGGACATCTCCTTTGAAGCCAGCTCTGTGCGTCCCTCAGCGAGGAACGTGTGCCGCACAGCTCAGCCTGGAGCGTCAGGGGTCACGAGGTTCCGAGCGGCCCCAGACGTGGGTGCCTGCGTGCTGAGAGCATTCCCTTGGCGGCCCCCAGCTCTTAGCCCCTGCTGCCCTGCGCCTACAATGCCCCGTGTCCCCGGGGCGCACCCGGCTCCCAGGAAGGGGTGTGTTCACGGTCTGAGCAGGTCTGGCGGTCTGGCACGTCCTTCCCAAGCGGGAGGGGTGGCTGGCGGTACTGACACAGACACACAGCCTGGATCTCCCTCCTCAAACTCCGAGAGAAAACAGCCCAGCCCCTCGGGTGCACCAGCCTCGCTCTTTGCAGCCTTGAGATCGCTGCTGTTGAAGCCAGAGGCGCCCACATTAAAGATAAATGCTTAGTCGGAGAATATTTAATGACATGGAAAATGTTTCCATTACATTGTCAAGAGGAAAAAGTAGGTTAGCAAACTAAGAAAACTGAGCTCCCATGTTTGTTAAAAAGGTATTTATAGGCACACGATTTGTGAATGGAGCGGGAGAGTCATGCGTGGTGAGATGCTCACAGCAACGACATCGGAATGGTGCGGCCACACACTTTTAATTTCATTCTTGTGTCCTTTCCTGACTTTCTAATGGTTTGCAATAGACATTATTCATTTAGAGGCCAGGGAAAAGGAGTCAGTTCTAGAAGGAGGACTGAAATGTCAGGATGAAGGCATTTGGTTGCCGGCCACGTGCTTTTGGTGGCGATTATCACAGGTGTGCGGTTCTCGCCCCTCCGCTTCCTCCTCCCCCTGCACCCACGTGAGTCTGTGCGCCCCGAATCTCCAGTTGGGCGTGAAAGCAGACACCCAGTGCCAGAGCCGAGAAGCGAGGGCCATTAGTAATTCCAGCAGGGCGTCTCTGAGGACCCGCGTTCCTGCGGATGGAACGCACTAAGTAAAGAACGCAGCCTCCCGGTGGCTCTCGAAATGTCAGCGTGCCGGCCGCAGTCCCTATCTCAGCACACAGACTTCTCCAGAGCGCGGCTGGCAGCTGGACGGGGTTCCAACCGGGAACTCGACTAAATGTTAATTGGCACCGAGGCGTGACATGGGGCCCTTCAAGGTGATTCTGGGGAACTTGGACTTTTCCTGCCGCCTCTCCAGTTACTTTAATATGGTCATCTCTAAACCGTGGGGCATCTGCTCTGCGGGCACAGGAGGACGGGATGTTAACCCTTTCCTGCTCCGAGGTGCCCATTACCTGCAGGCTGTTCTGTGATCTGACGTCTAACGTTCAGGTTGCTGATTCTAAGCCCAGGAGATCAGAGAAGTGCATGTTGGCACACAGATGCCACCTGCATGTCTGCCTCTGGATTTATTAGTTACTTAGCCATTTGAGACTGCAATGAACTGGACATTTCCAGGCAGGTGAAAAGGCAGCTACAGAGTGGGAGAGAGTGCTTACAAGGTGTGCATTTGATAGACATCTACTCGCCACAGCGAGAACATTGGAACTTGGGAGGATGGAGAGACAGCTTGGATGCTGAGAATCACTGTGAAGCTCGGGCACCAAATGCAGACGAGGAGCCGAGGAGGCCGGCGCTGCAGGGGCCCACAGGTCTGCAGCTGGGAGGGGCGGGTCAAGGGCGATCAGGGCAGCTGCCAGTGGGATTTGCTTCTGGACTCAGGGTTGCAACTGCTTTTTCTCCCCAGAGTTTCCGAGACACAGGCTCCCAAGAGGACAATTTGCTGAGGGACCAGTGTGTCCTCCACTTAGAATCGGGAGTCACGTGCTCATAAGCAGGCTGTGCTGGAGGCTGTGGGCTTTGGACATGGGCTTGAGGGTGTGAGAGCAGCCGCCCGCCCAGCTCAGAGTGCCGGCGCCGGCACGGGGCCACTGGAGGTGGGCGCCAAGAGGAGGTGACGACCACAAAGGCCATGTCACCACCGCGACCATGTCTGCTGCCCTCACTTCATCCTCTGTTGAGCCAGGCCTTACACCTCTTGTCTGACTCGTGATGACGGCACAGGGTCCACACACAGCTTTCCTACCTCACAGCTGGCAGATCATGGGGGGCGGCCCCCCAGGTGTGGCCTGGGCGAGCGGCGGGGGAGGCGCCCTTCTACCCGGAGACTGGGTGGTGGTCTCTGTGCAGCCCCCATCTCTCTCCTAAGCCCAGGAGACCCAGCTCACTCGGGTCTCGGGCCAGATGGCCTGGGCGTCCCTGTCCCAAGGCCCAGGGCTGAGCACTGTCCAGACAAGAGGGCAGCTGCCCAGTCAGCACAGCTGTGGCCAGCATGTGCCGCTCTCCAATGAGCGCTGAGCACATACATGACCGAGGTGACAAAGGTCTACAGTCATAATCGAGCCTGGTATTTTTTTTTTTTTTTTGCCTTTAAAGACTGCTGTGGACAGGCATTACCACATTAAAAACAAAAAGCAACTTCATTTTCGCATCCCAGGGTTTCTGCCACTGTTCTTCACTGGATGTTGTGCAGAGAAGGGATGTTAGTAGGTCTCTGTCCACCGGGTGACTCTGGTCATGAGAAGTGTGCGCCGGGCCCTTCGCGAGGAGGGTCGTCACTGCCCCCGCAGGAGCTCCGGCCGACGGCCGTGTGCACCGGGGAGGGCGGGTCACGTCGTGTCCCCTTGCCTCGTGACTTCCATGCCAGCTGCTGGTCTGAGCTCGTCTCCACGCCGACGGAGGGCGGGCCTGGTCCTTGAGCTGAGTCCTGACCCACGAGATTCTACCACACTGCACAGCCCGGAGCTAGGCCCCTGGGACCAGCCTTTCCACCACGTTGGCTCCAGCTCACTGGCCGGACGCCTGGTCGCTGGCCCCTCGCCGCCCTGCGGCCTCTGTGCCTCTTCAAACTCCGTGAGTCCAGGTGCTTTCCGCTCGACATCTTTTCCGTCTTCAGATTTCTCCACAGCTCAGCAATGTGTCACGCATTATGCGGCCATAAAACCAATATTAATGCTACGTGGTGCGAGGCGACATGTGTCCTGCGTGCTCTGGGTGAAGAGTGTCGCGTGTGTCTGCCTTTTCCAGGCCTTAGAAGAGCTGCACCAGGCAGCCACCGTCTCCGCGAGGACGGTGTCCATTCGGTTCTCTACGTGTGAAACTTAATGAGTTGGCCTTCCCTGCCTCACTGGTCACAGTGCCAGGAAATAACACAGGGAAAAGCCTTCCCTTCCCCACATTTCAACACGAAGTGCCTCAAATCCTTCAAACAAACTCAGCAGAAATTAGGACTGAATTCTATGGGAGAAACCATCCCTGGTTGGGATTGACAAAGCACCCTGCCTGTCTGCGACAGAGTCCTCCAAACTGGGAGGATCTGCGTGATCGTCCTCACCGCTTTCCCTCTGCCCGTGTCCCAAAGAACCGAGGACAAATACAGGCCACTGGCCCGCGGGGGCTAGCATCTTCAGTTCCGTGGGCTGAGGTCATTTGTGGGGTCCTGGCGAGGGGTCTGGCCCTGGGCGCCTGAGAGATGAGTCGGACGCCATGACTGTGTCCACTGAGTGGGCGAGACAGTTTGGGGATCGGGTGCTGCAGCCAAATGGCACAGTGCTGGGACAGGCTGTGTGCCTTGATTGGGCGTTGTCCTCCTCCCGCTGCACTCGGTGACACGGACGCCAGCCCCACACCCTGCTCACAGCGGAGACACCGGCTCAGAACTGTCCCCTCACTCCTGCAGGCTCTTCCGGGAGGATGCAGGAGAGTCGGCATGTGCCCCGCAGAGTGCAGAGCACACGGCGACCAGGGTGTGCACTTCCGTCACGAGCGAGGGGAACCAGCTGCCGTGTGGAGGCACTCCCGGGCTTGTGCCCCGAGTCCTGGGGGTAGACCCGTCGCAGAATCAGGGCGGGAAGAGAAGGCAGAGAGGTGCTGTCCTCTGCAGCTCCGCGCCCGTGCAGGCCCGTCTCGAGGCCAGCGGGGTGGCCAGGGCAGGGCCACGACCTCCGGTGGGAAAGGTCTTCGCTCTTCTTTCACTGTCAAGAGCGGTCTTTCACTTCTGCTTACATTTCTTCATCTAATTCAATGGACAGATGACTGAGGTGATCACCGTCCAGTGCCTGGTGGGCCAGCAGCAAAGGGGAAAACGGGAAACGGAAAGAAGGCGCGAGGGCCTCTCCAGGCTGCGTTGGCAGGGCCCCTCTGCCCTCACGCCCCTCCCTGCGTGAATCTGTACGAGTGACCGACAGAGACAGTTCTGCTTTGAAATTCCCTCGCACATAGCAAGATGGTACAGAAGGCGTATTTGGACCAGATCGCTGATGGGCCCCACTGGAATGATTCCCACACACCTGGGTAAGGACACGTACTGGAGAACCAGCGGGTGTTTGTGGAAATCTGTCCGTTGCCAGGCTTCTGTCTCCGCGTGGCCCCACGTGCTGGTGGAGGAGCAGGGTGCAGCGTCTGCCTCCTCTCTGAAGTGGTCAGGTGGCTGGACAAACAGACCAGAGGGAGCCTGTGGACTTCCGCGGCCTGTGTCTCCTCCCGCTGAGCACCTGATCCCGCTCTGTGCATTTCTTCCGCAGCAGCCTTTGAGATTCAGGAAGGACGAGGCCCCTCCCTGGACCATGAGCGCCCCGGGGCAGGGGTCTGACCTTAGTGATTTTGGTGTGGGCTACGATGGGACAGAACTCAGAAGGTGTTTGGGTGGCAGATGGCGACACTACCCGAGAGGGACACTGCCCGAGGCTTCTAGATAAATGTGGTCACAGGTTGGATAGAAAATCCCGCAGGTGGGTCGCTGCCAGCTCTGCAGGGCGTTCTGTGGCCCTGGAGGGACGTGGCGGTGCTGCCTGTTCCATGTAGGACATGGGCCGATGAAACCAGCGTGTGAACTAGACCGTGGTGGCCCGGTCCCTCAGCCGTGCTCGCGGCCACGCGGTGCGACTCTCCCCGGGTTCCGGCACATTTTGGTAAATAGCAAGGCCATGTGGAACCAGGAGCTTGAGTCTGAGAAAGGGAATGGATTCTCTGTTTAAATTCCCTGGTTCCTGCGGACAGGCGGACACCAGGCCCTCTCTGAGCACACCCGAGCCCATGTCAGCGGAGCATGGACCTGCCATCTCGGACAGAGATCTGGAAGCTGGGGGTTTTCTGTCAGCGTGCCTGGTGGAAACAGGCCTTCCAGGAAACACAGAGCAAAGGTATGCTCACTAACTCTATCGAACTTGTCACTCATTCAGTGTCGTTTGAGACATTCACTGTCATTCTAGAGAAGCACTGACAGCAAGTGTAGAGCCCTCCCAAGTCTGTGCCTGGGGAGGAGGGCGCAGCGGTTTCTCAGGGACAGTCCCCGTGGACTGGCGGCCGGGCAGTCTCTGTCAGCTGACCGGCCACGTGCTGGGGGCTCTCCCCACGGCGGGCACCAGCGTCCGTGGGGCGGGACATTCGGTCACCGCTGCCTGAGTGAGCCTGAACCCGCCCGTCAGACGGTGCCCAGATTCGCCTCCGTGGGGTTCATCCCTCCCCCAAAAACAAGGCCGAAGCACCCTGGACCACGCCTGCTGGGAACAGAGGAAAGTTCAGTGACAGCAGGGGATGTGAGCAGGCTTTCAGCACGTTCTGAAAGCTTGTGAATGAGGCCGGGGTGGGGCTCACTGGGCCTGGAAACGACATGTGCGAGCCGGGGTGAAGGACTGGAATTGGTCCTGTTCGCCCCTCCTGCTGGTAAAGGGACTTTCTCCTCAGCACTTTCACCTTTACAAGAAATGAATATTTTTAAAGGCCAAACGCGGGCTTCATTTTTCATCTTGACAGCTTCTGAGATGCAGACAGATTCTGCGTCAGATCGGCTTTGCTTCCACTTTGGTTTTGGGCTGAGTTTCATTCCACCCCCTGGGGCCTGTGTGCAGACCACTGGCCGGCTCTGCCGTGGGTGAGCGGGGCAGGGGGTTCATCCCTGCGGGTCTCGGCTCTCACTGGACAGCGGTGGGTGGCTTGTGTGGGTCAGTGGGTCAGGGACAAGCTGGGTGGTCGGCCTTTCTGCAGCGAGAGGTCAGGCGGTGGCTGCGGCTGGAGGCAGTGGCGTTCAGACTGTGTCGAGACCCATTCCTTGTTTGAAATTATCTTTAAACGTAAACAAGTAGGTGTTCTGCCCTTTGAAATTCTCAAACACACCGTCTGACCTCTTCTAGGGAAGCCTTGTTGGCACAGCCCCGCCTGTGCCTCAGTTTCCCTCCCTGCACGTGTTGGCTGAGAATTTCCCAGAAACGGGGAAAGGGACGTTCTCTGCTCTCCGATTCAGCTTTGTGCCTTTACTGCTGCCACTGTGCCCCCGGGAACAGAGTTGGACTCACGTGGTGTTTTCTGCAGCAACTCGCACTGCTGGGAAGGGAAAACAAGTCAGCGATGCAGAGGCTGAGAGGAGGCTGTGCGGGTCACTCGGGCGCGGGGCGGGCACTCGGTGGCCTGCAGGGAGCGGGCAGAGCTGAGGTCTGAAGGAGGAGCAGCAGCCGTCCGGACGGTGGTGGGAAGCTGTGGGCACTTGGGTGAAGGTGGGATCGTGTGGCATGTGGGCAGCGGCAGGTGGTGCCACCCTGAGGGATGGGGGGAGGCGGGGAAGCCAAGGCAAAGGTGAAGTAGAGGGCAGAGGTGGGGCACCGGGTTCTGTGGGTTTGAGGCTCCTCCGCCCCGGGGTCCTGTCTCCAGAGGTGGGGCGTCAGCCAGGTGAGAAGCCTGGCACGTCTGAGCTGGAGACTGGCCACTGTGGCCGGAGCACTGTCATACAGAGGACTGAAGAGCGGGCTTCACCGAGCCCCCTGTCCCGTCTGATCAGACTGGCCCGTGAGAGCACACCCCAGCCTGCCCGGGGGTGCCCAGACCCCAGGCAGGAGGCCCCGGCAGTGTGCACCTGGGTGGAGGGGGTGAGGGGACAATGAGGGCTGGCGCGGGGGTGCCCAGATGCCGGATCTCAGCCGACAGTAAACGTGGCCCGGGTGTGTTCCAGCTCCTCACGCCAGGGAGCTCATCCTCCCGTCAGAAGAAATAAGAAGCCCCGAGGAGGGCAGAGCCAGCCCCGCACAGCCCCGGCCGTGTGGGCAAAGGGCAGCCGGTCTCTGAGCTCTGAGGGACGGGCTGAAGGAAGGAGGGGCGGGTGTTCGGCAGCCCCCTTTCCCTCCACGGCGAACACAGGAGCAGGTAAGGGAGACCCAGCGTTTCTCCACGGCGCGCACGGCGTGGCAGGACTGTCGGCCGCGAGGCACACCTGCTAGGACATCCAGACAGGTGGCTCCCTCTTCAGTTCCAATCAAGGGAGGGATGGACTCAGTTCTCCGACCTTTAAAGCTCGCTCAGGTTTTACAGCTCAGCCAAGACCTGGTGTCGAATAACATGTAATGTATTTCGTGTAAACGCCATAGAGTGGGAGCTGGACACCGAAAGAAGCAGCAGCAGACAAGTGACACATGACGAGGTGAAGTTACAAACATATCAGCCGGAAGCGGGCGCGAGGCGAGAGCATGCCCAGAGGGCCTGAACGTGGAAGGAAGGTGTGAACGTTCATCACCAGCCCCCACCACATAGAGACTGGATTTCACGGTGCGTCCCTCCTCAGCCCTCCCCTGGGTGCGTTCCCGAGAACTCGGCCAAGCAGGGGACAGGAGATGAGTCAGACGCCAGCCACTGCCCTCAGGAGTGGAGTCACGTGTGATAAAGCAGCACACTAGGGAAAGAATGTCTTGGTCATCAGTCCTTCAGAAGGCTCTAGAAGCAAGAGAAAAAAAGCCAGGGAGGAGGGTGGGGGGCCCGGGGAAGGCCTGAGACCCCTGCGTGCCTGCAACCGGACGGGCTCGGAGCACTCCCGTGGGCTGTGCCCAGCAGGGGCGGGGCCGGGAAGCCTGGGGTCGCATTCTATGCGTGGTGGGCTGGGTTGGTCTGCTTGGTCATAGACGAACTGAAAACATTCAGAGATACCCAGATACCTGGCCGGTCCAGGGGAGGGGAGGGAAGCAGGCAGAGACTCTGAGGCACTGAGAAGTGACAGACGAGAGTCCCTCTGTGCAGTGGCCCTCTGTTTGGTTCCCTCCTACCAACACAGTGTCCTCCTGAAAAGAAGAGCCTTTAAAATGGGGCACTGAGAGTGGCGCTGTCACCGTTGACGATGGAGAGGGCGGGGAAGAAGGCTGGCTTTCTCCCTAACAACTCACTCCTGGCGCTGGCCTATGCGGGGACCCTGAGTTTCCCAAATGTGTCAGACAATATTTTCACCCCTCTGCCACTTAAGACTCGGCCCAAATGTCACTGTTTTCAAGAAGCCCTCCCTCCCTCCACGTGGCCCTGGTTAATGCTCATTGTCACAGGACCGCCACCCTGTCCTCTGGTTACCAGGTCACCGGTCACTCTTCCCCAGCAGGATCCGAACTCCTTTGAAATTGTAGGCAAGGTCCCTGTCTCCACCCCTGGGGACTGGCATGGTTCAGGGAGACACTCGGTAAGTAACAGCAGGGACGACCTGGCAGTAGCTCTGCCACAGACTGGACACTGGGAAGACACCGGGTCATTTCATTCCCCCTCCCGGCTGCCCTGCGGGGAAGGGCCCACGTCCCACTTCACAGAGGAGGAAACAGAGAAGTGCAGTTGCTTATGCGAAGTCGCACACGCAGGGCTTTCAGGGATCGGTTCAGACCGGCATGGCTCAGATTCAGGGTCCACAGTGGGTCACTTCCCGAAATAAATAAGTGGCCCACGTCTCTACTTCTCCTGGAGGGTGGTGGCACCCGACCGCCCTGACAGGTGGTTGGGTCAGCGCTGGCGGGAGGCAGAGGGAAGGCAGACAATAGGACGGCAGGATTTGATCTGGGTCATCCCAGGCTACCAGCTTTTCAGGAAGCCCTGCTGTTTAGTACAGATGTGTCCGCCTAGAATGACGTGTGATCCCTCAGTCTCTTTGTTTCAAGCCCAGGAGAGAGGAGGATAACGGTCCAACCCCAAGATCTCAGCTAAATCATGAGATGGATTTGACAGAAAGAAGTGAATATTTAAAAGAGAATTAATATATTTGCTCATAGTCATTTTTCTTTCTTGGAATATTGCTTTAGATTCAGTCTTATTCCATGATGGAAAAGTAGAGCTTCAAAGCCACTTTTATCATGTTGGGTGTGCAGTGAAGACGGTCACCGCCCATCCCAGGGCTGCACCCCAATTCCATGACCGCTCACCCCGCCAGGAATAACCCCGATCTCAAAACTGGCGCTGTTACCCACACTCCTCGTCGACAGCGCGCCCACAGCAGCAGGCTCTGTCGGGTGACCTGGCCCCCGAGAAAAGGAAATAACTGCACACTGCTTCTGCCCTTCACTGCATATTCGCCGGCTGCTTCTGAGGATGGCAAGGAGTGTGTCCATCCATTCCTCGTTCACATACTCGCTCTGCACTTGTGACAGGGCCCTATGCCTCCACTTATCTAAGCCTCCCCGATCACAGAGGCGGAAACATGCCCGGAGACAAGGGGCTTGGCCAAGGTTCCACGGCTGCCAGGTACAAGCTCAGGACACAATTCAGGCCCTTTTTCTCTTGGCTGACTCACAGCCCAACCAAATGCTAGACTCAGGACATTTATTCTAGAACAATACTTGCAGCTGCTTCAGACAAATGCTGGCGATGTTGGTGTTCGTTCTGTGGGTGGGCACAAACATGATTTATTAACGTCCTCACTCCTTCAAGATTGCTTCTGTTCTAGCCTCTTCCACCCCCACACACTCAGGCAGAAGCACTCTCTGTGGGTGTTAGCAGACACAACTCAGAGAAGTCTTTACCCAGCCTGCATTGCATGAAGTTTCATTAAGAAAGAAAGACAATTCATTCAACCAAGATGTGCTTTATCCAGAGGCCGACATCCGCAGGACTGTGCTTTTTCATGAGCTTCTGACTTCCTCACCGTGGGACTGCCGACCCCTCAGGAAATAGACACAGAGATGTGAAATACCGCCTCTGACACTGAATGTAACTCATTGTGTTTCCTGGGCTGGATTTATCACGGATCTCTTCTGGTTTAACTGGAAAAGAAGCTGGTATCGTTTGGCTGCTATGAGTTTACTATTCTGGATTAGAGAGCCACTCTCCCCGGGTGGAAAGATGAAGTGGACTTACTCCCCGGCAAGGGTCCTGGAGCCCCTTCCAGGCCAGCCAACATCCCAGCACCCCTGCAGGCCAGGCGACTGTTTATTTTTAAGCGTTTATTAATGGTATTTAGTTGTTTGTGGTGGGGGGACAAAAAGGCACATCTAAGGCTGCTGAAGAGACGGGGGAGGGGGGGAGAAATGGGGAAAGGGAATTAATTATGAATGAAGGGGGAAAAGGGGACATTGGTAAACCTGTGTGCTGTTGGAAATTTGCTGTTATATAGCCCTCAAATTAATGTCAAAGTCTCAAGTTAATGTCAAAATGCCATGGTGCTTCAGTAATAAGATAAAAGAATATGTAGAAAAAACAGACAATGGAGACTGCATCAAACATGAAAACTCAGTGCGCTGAGGGCTCGGCGAACAAGTGACGAGGTAAACTACTGGACGGGAGGAAGCACTTGCAGGTGACACGTCTGCTGTAGAAAGGGGAGCACTTCCAGCACCCCCAGTTCAGCACCTGAAGTCTCCCCGTCCGCAGACTCACTCGGTCGGGGCTCCCACCGCAGCTCTGCCCTAACCGAGAGCCGGGGGACTCCGGCTGCCCTTGTGAGCCCCCCGGGTCCTGGTCAGAGTCTCCGACACCTGTTTCCCAGACTTCTGTCCTTCTGTCCCAGCTCCGCAGCATGGCCGCTCCCGGTTCCCAGGGTGGGACTCTATCCTGTTTATCATTCAGCTCATGTCCCACACCCTTTGCCATCCGAGTCCCTCTCTCAGCTCAGCGCTCTGTCTTCAGTTTAGTCAGACGCAGAGCGAGGGCACTTCTGAAAGAACTACGGAACATCATCGTCACCGCTCTTGATGACACCATCCCAGTAGTCACCAGCTCCGTTTATTCAGCACATAATACGCATTAGGAAGACCTGAGACACATGCTCTCTCAGCTGTCATCATCACATGTCTGTCGGACATTATCACCATTTTACAAACGAGAAGATCGAGGATCATCAAGGTTAAACCATCTTCCCTCAGAGCACTGCAGAAAATAAACAAATGTAAACATTTACGTCACCTAGAACGGTGCCAATAACTGAGTGAAAACTCAATAAATGCCGATGTGGGTGGTTTTTCCTCTTAGACTGCATTGCTATTGACTTAAAAGTCAAGCGACCACAGAGGGAGAGAGAAGCCTACGTTGGGAGCGCTCTTCTGTGCCTCCAAGTATTGCTTTAGGGACTGAGAAACAGAGCTGATGGATTTTTTAAAAGAAGAGAATGGTCCATGAAAAACGATGCGAAGCACAGAGTCTGCGAGGAGACCTAAATACACTAATACATACAAATAGGAATTCCTAGTCAGAGAACTTGGGAGGAAGTGAGCATGTTTTAAAAAGATGGTGTAAGCTCAGCTTCTGGGGTTCAGAGCGCTCTGTGCGCCTCATCTGGAAAATGGGTCTAATTAAGGTTCCTGTATTAGGGCTTTGCCTTTGGGAAACCACACGTGAAAGAAACTACATCTGTAAGGAGTGATCGCCCAGAGCCAAACTCCACATGCTTACTGGCGGCCAATGACCACAGAATGGCTTCATTAATGCTTCAGAATAAGGCCCTCGTGCTTCTCTTTTGACTCTGTGTCTTCAGAGCTCCAGGCCATGACTGATCCAAACGGCAGTGTTTAAGCTTGCGAGTACGTGCTCCCCAGCTCCTCCGGAGCCCGTCCGGAGCCCGTCGGGAGCCCATCCGGAGCCCGTCCGGAGCCCGTCGGGAGCCCGTCCGGAGCCCATGCGGAGCCCGTCCGGAGCCCGTCCGGAGCCCGTCTGGAGCTCGTCAGGAGCCCATCCGTCTCTGCAGACTCCGGCCTCACTCCACGAGCTGCGACCCCGGGGAGGCCAGCCTGAGGCCCTCACGTTCTGCACGTGGACCCTGCTTGTCGCCGAGACACAGAGAACCTGCCAGGATGCGGACACCCGAATTCGGACGCCCAGCGGGACACGGGTCCTGTTTTCTCAATCAGTCACCCGGGCTCTGTTTAAAGATGGGCCCTCTCCTTGCAGCCATTTCTCTATCGCTCTTGAGAAACCATCACGAGGCCCCATCACTCAGTCAGAGCACGAGGTGTTTCAACAAAATTGAAATGATGCAACCACATTTACTGGAAGACTAACACTCAGATAAAGGCAATTTGGCTGTGGATAAAAAGATGCCGGTTTTACTTGGGTTCATGAATGTTACATGCAGGCTCACACTGCTCTCTGACGAGACGCAGATTTAAAATGTAAATTATTTAGAGTCCCCGACACCCGTGGGCCACGCTCCTCATTCTCCGGCGTGACACACACCCAGACATACATTATTCATGGCTGAAGCGCCTGGTGGACTCACGCTGGAGGCGCCCCAGGCAAACCGGTCGAGCAGACGAGACGAGTCACGCTCAGGCCCCTCCTTTCCTGTTCCGCTCGGCCTTTGATATCAGTCTCATTCACGGCTGCTACATGCGGCCGTGTCCCCTAAATATGCCTGTGACTCTTGGTGGGGTCCCTTGGAAAGCATTCTCTCTCTGTTAACTGTTGCTGGACACCAGTGCACTCAGCTCGATTCCATGACCTGGGGTCATGACCCCTCAACAGACCGTGGCGGGGTTCACTCTGAGATCGGGGGGTTTTCAGGGAGCACGTGTGTCTGGTGACCACATCACAGACGCCACAGTCCTGAACTCTAGGTCCTTCAGCAAGAGGTGGTGTGTGAGGCCTGGGAAGGAGCCAGGCTGCTGTAGGGACATCCCCACATCAGAACAGACGCCCTGCGCCTGATGGGCCCCGTTTTTATCTGACGCTGTGAAGCCCATGGCTGTCCAGTGCCCCCCGGGTCTCAGGGTGTGTCCGAAAATGGGAGCCCTGGCTGCGGGGGGACAGATCTACAACCTTCCCGAGACCCTGACCAGTTTCCATTTGATATGTAAATCTGTCACTCCGAATGGTGACAGTGTGTCCTAATGCCCGCTCTGATCGCCTCGCGTCTCGGAGGCAGGGCAAGTCTGCAGGTGGGTGCTGCTGGGGTCACCCAGCAGGGTGGATTGAAGGTGCCACCCCAGAAAGGTCTGGAAGATGACACGCCCGAGGGTTACTTTATCTCCCGCTGGGACAGGGGCCTCCCGGACTGAGCTCTGGGCCCGTTCCTGGGATGCAGGGCGCAGTGGTGTGATGCCCGAAACTCAGCAGCAGCGTTCGGCGTCCCTGCTGGCAGACTCGCACCACGTGACTCTGAGAGGCCTCGCAGACACTGTGTAGGTTTCTGCACGGAGGAGTCTGGACAATCACGGCCTGCCTGTGATGATCAGTGTCGCGCGAAGCTGTGGACGGGGCAGCGGAGGCTGGGGATGGGGACAGGTGACCCAAGAGATAGATGTCTGGACGTTTCCTGTGCTGAAAAGTCCTTGACGTCAGTGTGTCATGTGCACGCTGGCCTGTTGCTCGAATGTGGATGGTGTAGGTGTGCGTGGGGGTCGGATGAGGCTGCCCCGCCGCTGGGAGAGCGACCGACGGCGGAGCTGGTGCCCTGTCGAGTCTGGGTGGTGGCTTTGCTGCTGTGAGGGATTCCCATTGTTTTCCAGGTCACTCCGTTTGTCAGAAACACTCAAAACGAGAGAGGGCGGTGAGCAGTGGAGATGAAGACGTTAAGCTCTGGGTTCAGTGCTGGCCGAGGACCAGCGCTGAGACTTTGGACCATTCTCGGCACCTTCCCCGCTTCCCTTCCTCAACCTAAGGGGGTCACCCCAGCGTGAGCCCCTTGTCCGGCCACGTCGCAAGAGGGTGTCCTCAGAGGGCTCTGGCCCTGCTCGGTGCCCCGGAGCTGCCCGATGAGCGTCTGTTGAAAAACACGAGCCAGGGGTGTGAGGGCTGGTTACGCCAGCGTCTAACCCGTCTCTACCACCAAATAATCACCAAACGAGACTTTTTCTGACTTGATTCCAGACCCGGCTGCTGTCTCCAACCCTCCTGATGTTCGACTTTGAACAGTGGCTACAAAATAAAGAGCTCAGACATCGTGCTGTGCCTGTGTCACCGTGTTCATTAGTCTTTGCAGTGTGACTGAAAGTCAATATTGCCCTGGGGGTTGCATTGCTCAGGAAGCGAGGGAAACAGTGAACACGCTCCCGGCACCAACCTGGCCTCCCTGGGTCGTGGCTGTGCTTGTCCGTGGTGAGCGGATGGTTCTCAAGTGATGTGTCACCGGAGAGACGTGAAAAGCATGACACGAGCAGAGCAGGATACCCTTGCGTGGATGTTTTATGTACAGCGTGTAGACTTGCAAACTAGTTTACTTTCTCGGCTTGGGAGTTGAGACAACATTGGACAACCTGCTCCCTTCTGTTTAAAACTTGACAGGGACTTTGGAAAGTGGCCCCGAAGCCGCCCACTCTTCTCAGAGGCAGCGAGGTCTCACGCAGCCCTGGGCGTAGTGACCGGCGAGCCTGACACCTGCGCTAGCTTTACATCTGGACTCGCTCCCCTAAGAGCACACACGATCAGTCAACGCCAAGTGCGCGCACGCACGCAGCTCCCGCCTCGCAGGGAACAGAGTCAGAAACATCGGCCCTTGGCAATGAAAGCACCAGACGGGTTTGGAATGAAAAGACGTTTTTCAGTGCCTCACATTTCAGCGCATGCAGGGATCACCCGAGGAGCCTGTTAAACGTGGCGCGTGAATCCCTCGGTCTGGGGCAGGCAGGGTCTGGGATGTGGATGCCTCACAGACTTCCAGGGTTTTCAAAGCTGATGCTCCGCGGCCACGTTTCGTGTGGCCAGGTTCTGAGACAGGTGCGTGTCTACATTTGCGCTCGAGTGACCGCCATGCACGCAGCGGTCACCGTGCCTCAGTGAATGGCCTCCCCGCCCCCCCGCCCTTGTGGGTAAGGGGTCAGCACCCGGCTGCCTTCCCAGCATGTGCACGTTCTTGGGAAGTCAGTGCCCTCTCTTCACGCTTGTCTGCCCTTTCTCTTCTGCACTTTTCATTGCCTTGGCATCCTTTCCTCCATCACCAATGACTCCCCCTTGGATGCCTCCACGGAGCCTGCTGTCTCTTCTACCGCCTCATTTCTGTCCGGCCACCTCTCCTCTGCCTGCCACTCCTCTGTCTCTGAAGGGCACCACGACTCATAGGCCGGCTCAGGTTTTTGGCTCTTCTGCTCTGGGCCACACCCCACTCTGCTTTACTGCTCGCTTTCTTCTCTAAAATGAACTTCACCTTCTATTTCTAGACCCAGGTTCAAAAGCTTTGGAAACAGCAGTGGCCCCACTGCAAAATCTGAATCTAGAGCTTCCTACAGTGGTCACAGCCTCGACCCCCATCATTTCATCCCTTTAATTATGCAGAAGACAGGCAGAGACACAGGAGATATCCATATGATACTGTCCACTGAAGATGTGCGCGTAACAGCAAAAAAAGAAAAATTGTCTAAAATTAACTGTTGGTTAAGCAAATGGTGGTGCATCCAAGCTGTGATATTATGACGGCTTCAAAATCATTGCTGTGTTGTCTCCTGAACAGTGACATGGACACAGAGTGAATTCAAGACTATAATTAACTAGACGATCATGCAAATAAGGTCTTCCAGTGTGAGTAAACTATGCGTAATAAAGAAGGGATGAGAAACACAACCCGGAGTTTTCTTTGGATGATGGGATTGAAGGTAAGTTAATTTTTAAAGAACTTGTAACTCATGCTTTCTTCAATGGGACTGTGTTGCTTTATTTCAACAAGGAAAAAGTTCTTCAATACGAGCATGGTTTACTTGGTGAATGTAGATATTGGATCCCGCTCACAGATCAGTTATTATCTGAGTTGCAAGGCAGCTGAGAAGTCACATTAGAATGTCCACAGAGGACTGCAAATACTAAATTGAATAATTGCAACAAATGCTCCCTCAGCAAAAATGTTTACACGCAACCACAGGCTTGTGGAGAAGGAGCTGGCACGTGCTGTCCCCGTGTCTCCTGGAATATAGTGTCATCTCTGCCAACATTCTTTCTCTGGTGACACATCCGTTTAGGATGTGATTCCTCAACTGGCTAGCAAACTAGCTTGACTATTTGGGGCATAATTACAGATAATTAGGCAGCTTCTTACAGTAATGTGACTTTCCACTCACGGCAAAGAAAGCAATTTGCACTTTCCATGTGAGTGTTCTGCAGCATCGACACTTTGCACTCCTCCCAGTAGTGGACACCTGAGGAGGAGACCGGGGACTGTGCGGGGCGAGGTCTTGAGAAATGATTTATCGTGGAAGCTCTGAGTGGTGAGCACATCCGTCACTGTAACCAAAAGCCAGTGATCCCTGGGTTAGCTGGCAAAGTGGCCTTTCCTTGGCTACCTGTCTTCACCTTTCCTGGTGGTGTAATGCCTGTAGACACAGGCGACCGGGGTCTGCCCTGCGTGGCACACTTCAGAGGTGCTGCTCTTACACCCCTCAAACTGTGCCCCTCTTCACGGTGTAAAGCAGCGTTAGGATCTAGGAAATGTGTCCAGGTGGGACTCTCCTTTAGATCGCACTCTGGGTAGGTGGAAGCTCAGAATTGACAGTCCAAGTGGTAAACAACCCAAAGGACACTCAGCCCTCCCGGGACAGTGTTACATCATGTGCACCACAGCGGACAGTGGTCGTCAAAGTTTTATCAGTGTTTTCCTGGAACTAATCAATTTATTATCTATCCAACCACTTTCACTATTTATTTTGACATACATCTGACCAGTCCATCGGTAAA
The DNA here is from genome assembly GCA_004363575.1 of Solenodon paradoxus. Taxonomy (NCBI): domain Eukaryota; kingdom Metazoa; phylum Chordata; class Mammalia; order Eulipotyphla; family Solenodontidae; genus Solenodon; species Solenodon paradoxus. The sequence goes on along the minus strand of RJWH01002774.1, from coordinate 16,223 downwards.
CCCTCCTATCAACCTACCCATCCATCCACTCCCTACCCATCCATCCACCCATCCATCCACCATCCATCCGTCCCCCTGTCCATCTACACATCCACCCACCATCCAGCCACATGCCAATCCATCCATCCCTTTTCCATCTACCCATCCATTCTCCATCTACCCACCATACATCCATACATCCCCCTCTCCATCTATCTATCCATCCCCCATCCTTTTTGTGAATTAACATTAATCAATTATGCACCAAGAATTAAATTCATCACTAAGGGAACTAGGAATGAAGATGCTGTGGTCCCTGATTCAAGGCCCTGATTGGCCAGAAGCCCAGATGGCAACACAAATTGTTGTTACTCAAAGTGATCAACAATGGGAGAAAGGAAAGGGAGATGATGTGAGTTTTAGATTTTGCCAGAGGAATAGAAGGGTCAGAAAAGGCTGCAAGAGGACATGTCTCAAAGAATGAAGGCATTTTGGAAGGGGGAGGAACACCCCCTGGGGAAGGAGCACTTGGGCCCTGACACGGGGACCAGGCTGGCCCAGCAGAGGGGCAGTTTGTGGGGCCCAGTGGAACATCTGTGGTCAGAAATTGTCAGTTTTTGGTGTCTTAAGGCAAGGCTGAAACATGGAATCTACGTTAGAAGGACTAAGGGGGCATGGAGCATAGATTGGAAGTGAGTTCTCTCATCAGAGAGACTGTTTGGGAGGTGTTGGCTCAGATGGGAGGTGGCAAGGGACACATCAGAGGTGTGCCAGCCTGGGAGGGAGCAGAGAGGGAGAGATTTAAGGCAGCTCCAAGCTTTGACATGCTGGAAACTGAGTTTATTGCGGTGCATCAGAGGAGCCGGGGAGCAAAGCAGGCTAAACACGGTGGCTTTTAGCTCAGCCCAATGTATGTCTGAATGTCCACTGTGTGTCTGCTGCAAAGGAGACAGCAGGTACCAGGCGGGACATGGCCCTGCCCAGAGAACGCTTCCTGTCTCGTTTTCTTGTGGACACTGGCACTGCGACTCCCCCAGAGGGGCTGGTGCCTCCACCTGTCCACCAGAGTCCCAGGGCTGGCTGCCCGGACCTGTCCGCACCCAGGCCGGCTCCCCATGGCCAAAAGTGTGCTGTCTGATTAGCTGCTTGGCACCTGCCCCCACCAGTCAGTTGACTCTGTCACTGCCGAGGATGAAGACATTGAGCGGAGGCTCGAGGGCTTTATCAGCAGCACAGACAATTGCCATCTGCACCGGGAGGAGAGAATTCTCGGGAGCGGTGTGTTTCTAGCTCGCCGGGGTGTCCAGCCCTGCGGGACAGCTGACTGAGAGCTGTGGCAGTGTTTCAGGGTGCCAGGGCACTGGGCCACTCTGCAAAACGTTTTTCTGGAAAGTATATCTTGTTTACATTGAAAAGTTGGGGCCAAGAGCTGCCACCCTTCTCTCGAACGCAAGCAAGCCTCCCCTGGGGTGACTGGAGCTAATTAGTATTTTCTGCTGGTCAGCAAAATCCCCTTTCTGCATAAACACCCCAGTTTTAGCAGCAAGTGAGTTAGAGAAAAGACACAGACAGCTGAAGCTAACCTTTCCTTTCCCCTCGGAGCCTCCCTCTTCCTCGGTGCCCCCCACAGCTGCAAATGCTCTGATTACAGTAATACGCATTTATATTACTCCTGCTTCCACGTCTCCTCTGAAGGATTATAACGAATGCCTCTGCGTTAGCTGACAAGTTTTGCTTTGCCTTTTTCTTATTGGAAATTCAATGTGGAGAGATTTCATTAACTTGATTTCTCATGCTGTGCGGAACTTTTTTTCTTTTGAGTGTGGACAAATAATGATGTGAGAAGTGAGCTGTGGTCACTGCTATGTGGTGTGCGTGCATGTGGGTTTGTGCCAGCAGATGCGCGTACGTGTGTGTGCCTGTGTGCTCCAGCCGGAATTTGGCACAAGCCAGACTGGGGACCCCAGGGGGGCCCTCGCAGGTGCAAGCTGGCAGAGCAGCTGGTGCCTGCCAGGGTGGAGGGCTACCTGAGGCTCACACGTTCTCCACTTCCCCACGACACAGGAAGCTCAACTTCACACACCTTAAATCCATCAGAACGCTGACATGGCACTTTCCTCAGAAATCGCTCTCCTTTCACCTGTTTCTAAGCAGGTGCCTTGCACAGAAGCAGGGGAGATGGGGTGCACGGTGCTTCTGGGGCCTGCCTTCAGGGGCTCTCACGAGCTGTCACCGGTGAGACCCAGGGCTCTATCACAGAAGTGGGCACCCTGCCCTCTGGGCGGTTTAATGACACAGGACAGAGGTCAAGTCTGGCTTTCCTCTGTCGCCGGGGCGGGGCCTCCCCTTGCTCCTCTGAGCTCTCAGAGCTCTGATCTGCCGGCTGCTGAATCGCTCAGCTGGACAAAAGGAAATGATGCCGACAAGGGAAAAATCACACCTGACCTTTTTCTGCAGGAGAAACTGACACAGGGAGGCAAATAAGATACTCTGGTGAAAAACTCAGTGGAATCTTATGCTACTGTTTGTTTTGTTACAGGGCTGACAGCAAAAGCCTTAAAATGAAAGGGATGGTAGGTTACTATACCAGGGCACAAAGAGGGGTGAAGGGGCTGCTGGAAGAGGGGTGTAGGAGGGGAGTTGACAAAGGCAGTAACAGGGAAAAGGAGGCTGCTTTCCTGGCTCAGGTGAAAATTTAGAGAAAAAATAAGCCAACTCCCCACTTGGATGCCTCTAAAAGGCCTCAAAACCGGCTCATGGTCTTCAGCTGCCCCCACTTCCCCAAAACGACTCCGGTCTTCCGGCATCTCAGCTTTCCAAGAATGACCCCGTTAGCGAGACAAGCCTGGGGGGAGCGTCTTCGGCGCCGTGTCCCCCTCTTCCCGCGTCTAAGGCAGGGCTTCTCAACCTGGCCACGACTGACATTTGGGGTCCTGTGACCCTCTGCTTGGGGAGGTGCTGCCAGCGCGTGGTGGGGGCTCTGCAGCACCCTGGTCTCTGTAGCACGCCTGCCTCCCACATGGGCCCTCCTCCCCGGTGGGGAGCATTGCCAGGCTCCAGACACTGTCAGCTGCCCCCTGGGGGCACAGTGTTCTCGGGTTAGGACGGCTGGGCTAAAGCAAGTCAGCATCTAGTCCAGCTTGTGTGGCCTCGTGAATATCTCCTACCTGTGCCCTGCTCTTCTCACCTGCCCATGCCCGGTTTAGGGGAGAGCTCTCTCACCGGACACCTGCTTTAGCCATCGCCCCATCCCATGCCTGCCTCGTCTTAACCACTCTCCTGATGATTCCAGAGTCAAGTCTGGTCGTGTCACGTCCCCATCCAGAACCCTGGACAGGCCTCCTACGCTTGGAGGGTACAGAGACCCCTAAGAGAGCTTCAAGGGATGGAGCGTGGCTGGCTCGTCCGTGTCTCTCACGCCGCTCTTCTCCCCGGCCAGCTCCGGGTGCCCCAGGAACTGTCTCCGCATCCCGGGCCCGCTCCAGACACACACTCTTGTCCTCCTTCAGCACCTTCAATCTTTTGGACCAGGGCTCCACATCACTTCCCAGATGCCCCTGGGTCTCGGGTCTCGGCTAGACACTCTCCAAGCACCGCATGTCTTTCCTCCTCAGCTTGATCAGAGGCCACACTTGCATGCGGATTTCTGCTCACCTGGTTACAGTCCCCCTCTCTCGGGAACCCTAAGTTCCAAGAGTGTAGGGACGACGTGGGCTCGCGCATGCCGTCACAGTGCCTGACACAGAGACCTGTGTCGACAGGGTGACATGCATGGAAGTGGTCTGATGGAGTAACGTCCAAACGACAGTGGTCCTTGGACTTGACGCCTTGGCTTCCCAGGACCGGAGCGTCCTTCCACTAGGTTCACTTCTTCCTTCGGGTCAGAGGTCTGCACTGACTACTTACTAGCTGCCAGACCCAGCGGCGCACTGTGGGTATTTCAAACACCACAGAAAAGGCCACATGTCTGTCTAGGGGGGCAGATGACATACAGCCAGGGTGACAGCCTCATTAGCATAATGAAAAGGGAGGTGCTGTCATGCACAAGGCTGGAGTGCTTGCTGCGGCCGGGGGAGGGAAGCCACCACCAGCGACCCTCCACACCACCAAGTCGTCCCAGATGAACTGCCCGGGGCCCGGACGTGCATTTCTCTGGGCAATGGTGGGGCTGGGGAGGAGCAGCATCTAACGTCAGTTAAGCGGGTCTTACCAATTTGCAGAAATGACACCAATCTCAAGATGTGATTTCCCATCATTTTGCATCCCCTAAACTGATTTCCAAAAGCTTGTTTCCAGAATGTTTGGGACCGAAGGAAGTAAAGAGCAATAGCTGATTTCTTACTTGATTGATTTTAAAGATCAGTGGTATGGCTGTCAGAGAAGTAATGGAGTAACTTGGAAATAAAGTCAGCAGTCATCTGTGTCTGTGCTACATGCAGATTTCGTGCAAGGTGTTGGGATGACAAGATTCCAGGGACACTGAGAGAAGGAAAGCCAGAGCCCCGCCCTCAAGGTGCTCACGGCCACTGAAGAAGAAAGGGGTCCCACAAATATCTGCAAGTTTGTACTGAGCACTGGCCATGGGGCAGAGGTGTGTCCTTTTCATTACTTAGGTCTCAGCCCAATCCCTCACCTCCAGGAGGTTTTCTCTGGTCTCCATATCACTAATAATCCTTCTTATTACTCCATCTGTTTTCCTCATAGCATGTATTAGCTTCTGAACGTAAGTATTAGTTTATGACTTATTGTATATTGATTCCCCCAGTTAGAACAGAGTAAGCACTGTACTTTCCTTTATATCCTCACGCCTAGAACAGTACCTAGACAGTGGTTGGCTTTGAATGGATAGATGTGGATGTATGTATGTAGCTGAATGTATATATGTATGCATGAATCAATATATGTATGCATGTATGGATAGATGTGGATGGATGGATAAATGTATGTATGTTTGCATGCATGGATTAATGGATGTGGCTAAATGCACAGATGGATGAAAGGATGAATGGATTTGGATTAATGATGTGGCTAAATGGATGAATGGATGGATGGATGGATATGGATGAACAAATGGATGGATGAACGGATGGATGGATGGATGGATGGATGGATGGATGGAGATGTTCACAGTAAGGAGCAGTCAGTTCTCCCCAGGGGGGTGAGGAATGCTGCAGAAGGGAGGCAGTATCTGAACTGGGTCTTGAGTTTGGATTTGTCCTGAAAGATAAGGGAGGGAACCACTGGATACAAATATATACAAACTTGAAGGTATCAAGAAGATGGTGAAAGGGGCATGGGGCATAAAGCTGAGCAGCGTGGGAATAAGAGTGAAGGCCACACCCAAAGGGTAGACATTCCCCTCTACTGACATTTGCAGACAACAAGACCTTCTTAAGCACAAGAAAAATGGGGCCAGATCTCTACTCCACAATCCTCCTTGGTGGCCCAGCAGAAGGATGCTGGTTACAATGAAAATTAATGAATCTTTCCCAGGAGAGAGAACATAATTTGTAAGCATCTAATTTAGCATGCCCACAAAAATGTGTTTTTTCCTTCCTTCATTGACACCATGAATCCTTAACAAACCACCAACTTCTACTGTAAAGTCTTTTTAGGCGCCGAGCATGCTGAACTGTGCTTGGAAGATTTCCACATGTTTCCAACCAGGGTCATCTGGGATTTAACATTGAACAACTTAGAAGAAGGGCTAAGATGCTGAAGGACTAATTAAGTCCCGGTTGGGTAAAGAACATGGGTTTCTAACAGTGAGGGTGAGTTATTTTTAAGTACCCCCCGAGGGAGGAGAACAGAATAAAAGCTTCATCATTAAGTGTGTTCCCAGTAAGTGGAATCTCCTAGTTAGTTTAAAGAAAGTCTCATCAATGAGGAGAAGTGCATATCATACTTACAAATTTCTCCTTTTTAAGATCTGTAAGTATAATGGTTGGCAAGGGGAGGGGTAACATTTCTTCAGCTCACACTGTGGTCAGGCATTGCCGGGGTATTTCATGCCCTTTATCCTACTAGGAAGTTCTTCGAACCATTATTTATCCTCAATTTGCAGATGAGGACAAAAAGACAGTGAAGGGTTAAATCCACTGCCCATGTAACTGATAAATAGTGGAGTAGGAATTTGAACCCACTTTCAAACAGGGATTAAAAATACAGACAGAGAAGTCCTCTGGCCTGGGCTCTGGGATGTTAGCACTCAATACCAGACCAGGTTGAGTCAACTGTCCAGTCTCAAAGTTGGAGTTTCCTCATCTGAAAGGTGGGATCATAGCCGTTCCTATTTCAGAGGCATCGTGAACCAGGCAGCATCTCACATTCAATGGGAGGGTGTGTGCAAAGCACTTGGCCTGGAGCCTGACACCCAGAGACCCCACAGTGCAGCTCATTTCCACATTGTTCACACTGCAGCTGTGATGGGCGTGTCTGTGTATTCACCTGGGAGAGGTACAACTTTGCTCCAAACAGCTGATGTTAAAGGACAAAGGCATGTTCTTTCTGCCACTCCTGCCAGTGGCCATATCCGATGTCATGGGGTGTTTGCAGAATCATGGTCTTGCCTACTAAGGCAACTCCAGGTTCATCACATTTTTGCTCAGGTCAGGGCTCTTATGCCTGGGCACTAATGACAATCCATTGGGACTATTCTTGGTGGTGGTGGGGTGTCCTGTGCATTGCAGGATTTGAGCTGCACCGCTGGCCTCCACCCACTAGATGCCAGTAGTAGCCTCCTTACTGTGACAACCCCAAATGTCTCCAGACATTGCCAAATATCTCCTGGGGGCACAATCACCCCCAGTTAAGAACCACCGACTTAGGTGAAAATTAACAGTGATTTATGAAGCTGAAGACCAAGTTAGAGGTTCTTGGGATTCAAAGAGGGAGATCATCCTTCCTCTAATAGTTCGCAGCACTTGCTAGAGATGAATTCTCACTGGGGAACCGTGTCAGGGCAATCAACAAATTACCGTCGCCCGCTAGCTCATCAAACTCCTGCTACCAATCCACGGTGTTCTGTAGATGGTTAATTCCCCAGTAAAGGAGCCATGTCATTTAATAAGCATGTTGTCACTTGGCTCCATAAGGTGGAATGAAAGCATGAGGACCCAGTAAGTTTCTGTTCTACATTTTTAATGAGGAGTGACAGCTATGTTCACTCATCCAGCATTTATTGAGTGCCTGCTATATGAAATGTCACCTATTAAGTCTCTAGCAGCATTAGGAAAAGATTGAAGACTTTTATGCATGTCAAATTGCCTTGTGAGAGGAATATTAATTCAGCTGATAGTTACTTAAAACCTACTATGTGCCAAACCACAAGCTAGACTCTGGGTTGAAAGTGCTGGAAGAGATGGTTATCATTTCTGTACTCCTACAGTAAAGCAGTGGTTTTCTCTGTGGTCCAGCACCTGCACCGGCACCTGCACCGGCACCGGCACCGGCACCTGCACCAACACCTGCACCAACATCTGCACCGGCACCTGCACCTGCTACTATGGATTAACTGTGTCTCCTCCAAAAGGTATGTTGAAGCCTTAACCCCCAGCATGTCAGATGGGACCCCATTTGGTATCAGGGTTTGAGAGAGGTAGATAAGACCAAGTAAAGTCATTATAGTAGGTCCTAATCCACCAGTGTACTTATATTAAGGGGAAACTAGGATACGGAGATTGATATTCAGAGACAGGAGACTCTGTGAAGACACAGAAAAAATTCCACGTGGGAACACAAGACTGGAGGTTGTAGCTTCAAGGCGTGGAACATTAGGGATTGCTGGCAAGAGGAAAAGCAGGGTCCTCCCTGAGCCGTCAGAGAGAGCATGGCTGGATGACGCCTCAGTGTCAGGCTTCTGGCCACCAGAACTTCAGGAGAAGACACTTCTGTTGTTGGAAACCACCTAGATTTTGGTCCTTTGGCTGTGGCAGTCACGGGGGACAGATGCACCACCAGGAGACTTCGGAAAAATACAGGCTTGTAGTCTCCTTCCCGGCCGTGCTGAATCGGGCACCGTGATGCCGATGGGGATCCAGCGATCAGTGTTGTAACCAGCCCTCCTGGGGACGTGGCTGCGGATGTGAGACCGAAGGCAGCAGTGGCGTGTCACCTGGCTGCACAGAGCGCTCCCCTGGGTAGGCTTCGAAGGAAACCAAAACCAGTGCCGTGGAGACTCTGATAGGACAGTTCTAATGTGCAGCCAGGATGAACGCAGCTGGCCTGAGCAGAGTGGTGCCTCTCAAGGGCAGTAAGCGGGGTCCATGGGAACAGCATGACCTCGTGGAAGAGCAGATTCTGACGGCGGAGGGCCTGAGATGCTGCACGTTTAATGTGCACCGGGGTGGTGCATGCTGGTCCATGACTTACCCTTGAAGTAGCCAGGGTCAAATTGATAGGATACTTGCTAATATTTATTGAGTGCCATCTACTGAGCTAGGGAATGGGATACAGTGACAGAGGAGAAAGACAAGGCCTCTGACTTGTGGAGCCCGTGTTCTTAAAATCTGTGGATTCTCTTCGGGAAGCATGTTATTATACCTGAGAAGGTATCTGATGAGGTAGGGCTGAGTCTTTTATCAGGAAGAGCAGCACTGATGCTGTAACAGATAAACCACATTTCTCTGCAGATTAACATGTAAATGTTAATTTTTTCTGATATGTTTGAAGTCTGGGGTGGGGGTGGTGTTCTTGGGTACAGGTCGTCCCTGTGTGGGCTAGGCCCTCCTTTAGTTCCCTGACACATTCTCAGTTCAACTGATGTATGGTCAGGAGGTCTAGGATGGTCTAGTGGTTTCCACCAAATCCCCTGTCTATGTTAGATGGACTCACCTTACTGCAAGGGATGGTAGGAAATTAAGACCAACTCTATGACCAGAGGAAAAGGAAAGGAAGTTTGGAGAACACACTGTCTCTGCCACCTGTCTTATAAGATGGGTCAGATTGGTCAGATGAAGAAAGGGAGAGAGGGAATCAAGAGTGTGAGGCACCAAGAATCTACAGTCAATCTTTGCCGATGGTTACAAACTAATCAAACACCATAGCTTCTCTGTTTATTGTTTTCCTTGTGAGAACAATGATGGCAATCCCTCTAGGTCTTCACTGATTCAATTGTATGGAACTTAAAACCTTTCTAAGGAATCAGAAAAGACACTTTCCAAAAAAGATAAACACGTGATCAGTTGTTAACATCACTAATCATTAGGGATACAAATCAAAGCTACGGTGAGACTCCACCTTGTACATAGTGAGAGGGTTACTATAAAAAACAAACAAACAAACCAAAACCCAACAAGTGTTGATGAGGATGTCGAGATACTGGGACCCTTTGGCATTGTTGGAGAGAATGTAAAACAGTACAGATGTGGAGGAACAGTTTAGTAATTCTTCAAATATGCGAAAACAGAATTACCATATGATCCAGCCATTCCACGTCTGGATACTCAAAAAAATTTGAAATCAGGATCTCAAAAACATATTTATGCATCCAACTATGTAGCAGCATTATTCACAATAACAGAAATGTGAGTGCAACCCAAGTTGGGTTGAAAGATGAATGGATAATCACAGCATGGCATATACATTCACTGCACTGTCATTCAGCCTTCATGTGGAAAGAGATTCTGCAGAATGCTGTAGCTAAGGATGGATCTGAAGAGATTATGCTTCATGTAACAGGCCAATGACAAAAAGACAAATACTGTAGAATCCCATGTTTTTATGGGGTACTGTGAGTTGTCAAAATCAGAGTGGCTGAAAGAAAAATTGTTGCCAGGGGCTGGTGGTGGAGGAGGAAGATGGGAAACTTAAGAGAATCTCGGTCTTACACAATGAAAGGAGTTATGGAGACGGATGATGAGACAGTCGCATGACACCGTGAATGCCCTCGGCACCACCGGCCTCTACATCACAATGGCTAAGACGGCTGATTTTATGCTCTGTCTATTTTACCACAGTAAAACAAACGGAGAGAGAATGTTGAAGGAAGAGTGTTGGCACTTCCTAACCTTCAGCCAGCATGTGGGTTCACTGTGGCGGGACTTACTCCCATTAACCTGAGTCTCCACTGGACACAGCCGCTGGGCTTAGAGTCTGAGATGAGATTGGCACACGAACTGGGGACTGAACCATGGTCTCCACAGTCACCTTTCCAAACACACTGGTGTCATGGTTTGAAAATAACACAAACTTATTTCTGAAGAAGTTTTGTCTGGGATAAGTCAGTTAAATATTTCTGAAGAAGTGAGAGCCAGAGAATTGCATCTTAGATCAAAGACAGAGCTCGACAGAAAGATGTATCATGGGTGGAATGTGAGAGGACTGTGAGGACCAGGCCTGAACCACACAGGTGCTCTCGCAGAGATTTCTCACAGATGGTGTCCATTTTTGGACCACGTGAGCTCTCCTTCCAATGTTGAGCTGGAATGTTTTTCTCTGGATCCTGAACCCTTCTGGGGCCACACCTAGAGCACATGTTAAACCCAGCTGCCTGGCCTTGGCAAACCACCTCACTGCTCTCCAACTCAGCAGAGGCATCATCTATAAAACGGGGTAATTAGCTTCTGTATGTAGTTCTTGTGAGGACCTGACACAGAGGAAATACTCTGCACCAGACTTGAAAATGTCTTTCATGCTCACCTCTGGGCCTTCTCCTCTGCAGATTTCTCCTCTTTCTGTTCCTCAGTTTTCCCTTCCCTTAGAGTTGTAAGCCTTTCACTTCTGTTGGGACTATTATTTCCCAAGGTGAGTTCTCAGGACGCTAGATCCTCAAGGCATTCACAGGGGTTCCTTGGAAACCGAGTTCGCGACACACTTGTTATACCAGATGACTCCTTGAAGGTTTGCCTTGTGTCTTGGCATAAAGACTATCAAGGGTCCTCAGACAGCAGTTTCTATGGTTGGAGTGCGAGTCCTGTTATGCAGATGTTAGTGGGTCTGATGTTTGTGATGGGCAGGCAGTCATTTATCTCATCTAACGCTTTACAAGTTTGCATGGCCAGTAACTTCACTTGTAGGGGTCAAATCTGGAAACCCTTGAACGTGGATAGCCCCACTTTAATACATCTTTGAAGACAGATAATGTGTTCTAACTGGACAAGCATCCTTTCCAACCGTGCCCCACCTGCTGATGTGGTAATTGTGCCTTTCTGTGTCTGATCCAAGTCACCGGTAAAAGTCCTGCAGGATAGCACCGGGGTGACACCAACCCCCCAAGCCACACTGTCTTCATGGGTCTGCCACATGTCTGCAACTCAGCCCACGACATCCTGCTACCCGATGCCTGCTCTCTCCTTTGATGTATTCTCCCTCACTTCATTCTAGAGCTTGAGTATAAATTTGAACTCAATTTTCTGGATAAACGTCTCATAAAATTCCCCTCAATTGATGGTGACTGCCTCCCCCCGACCCACAGATTGTTGGTCTGTCCAACGGGTCCTTTCCTTCTCAAGACTGATGCACCATCTGTGCAGATGAGTAGAGTGGAAACGCTTCGGGCAGCACTGATGACTGATGCCCGGGAAACTATGCGAACCAAAATAAATCTCGGAAGAAATAACCTAAAGTTACCCAGAAACAAACGCCTCTGCGTACCATCCAGGCAGCAAGAGACAAACCTCCCAAGTCCCCTCCTAATCTTTATAAATGATTTTCTCCTGAGCTACTTGGCACATTTCCATTATGGCCTTCTGAATATGTATAGGCACAGCAGGTAATTCAAGATCACTGCCAGTGTCTGACAAAAGCATGGTGCGCATTCAACTTGTTTGGGAAACATCTTAATGACAAGTAAAGCAATTTATAGAGGACATATTTTTATGGCACAGTAACATCAACATTTATTATTTGGGCCATAACTGGGAAAGAAAACAGACTTCCTCCATTTAGACAACAAAATTAAATTCCTAGGAAGGCAATAGAGAAATAGGCACAACGTTGAATATAGTTATGGTATAAAAATAAAATTCTTCGAGAAATATGGTGGAAAAGATGGGAAGAAAATTATAATGGCCTGATCAGATAGTCCTAAAATATAATTTTGGAGTACAATCCTTCCAAGGGGCTGAAATTTGATATTATAAAATTCAATATTATCCCCTCTACATTTATTTCCCCCGCTAGGATGCTATGCTATTGGGTAATAGTTATATGTAGCTGTTATTTGTGACTCATTTTGTCTCCATAGAACTAATAAGGTCTCAAGAGCTTCTGCCTTAGAATGATAAAGGTTCTGAAAAGTCCTCTAGTAATGAAGTGTTTTTTTTTTCGGGTTGGCAGGGTGTGGGCAAAGGGCTACTTTTTCTTTATTTCCCTCATATTCCAATTCCTAGGAAAGAAGCCATTCTGTATTTACTGAAATTGGTTTCCCAACACAGTGCATCTTCTCCCTAATAAGGAAAATATCACAATAAAACAATCAAGCCAAATGAAGGATGTCTCACTGTTCAGGCTGCAGCTTAAAGCTCCACATGGGCTTGCTGCTGAAAGATGTCAGAGGACAAATGGTGCAGACGGGCCAAACTGCTGTCTCATTTAGCTGGAAAAAGCCATTAAAATTGCTGTTTGTTTGCATCTACTTGCTCAATAAACACTTAGTCACGTAACTGCTGTGCAGGGAGAGCATGCTGCCAGGCTTTGGGGACACGTCAGATGCACGTCTGCTCTAAATCTACAGTTTCCAAGCATCTCTACCTGATTTCAATGAAGTCATCACTTCTGCAAATATTCTTGCGACTCCAAACCCCACAGCTGCCATTCCAAGATGCTTCATGGCCTTGAAATCCACAGCTTTCCTCGACATCCTCTTTCTCAGCACCGGAGCCAGGCTCCTGCTTTATCAAGGACCATGACACGAGCCCCCTCCATTCCCCATCCCCGTCTCCAATTCTCATTGTCCAGTCAAGAAACACTGGCGTCATCCCTTCTCCCCGACCCGCCTTCACCCCTCAGATCGATTCATCACAGTACTGCTGTCTTCACCCGCGAACCAGATGTCAGGTCTCCTCCTCCGCTGCCTCCGCTAGCGGGCTAGCACGTGCCATGATGCCTGCTGTTGGGCCCATGCAGTTGTCCGTTCCTCCCTCTCCGTCTTAATCTCCTTCATTCAAACTAGAGCGATCGCTCCAAAATGCACTCTGATGGCTTCTCTCCACCACTTAAGGTTCTTAGGGCTTCTTCCCATTTCCATTAGAACAAACTCAGAGCTTGTCAACACGGCCCACCAGCCCCCGGAGGCCAGTCCCTGCCAACCCCGCTGGCTGCATCTTCCCCGGGCTCTGCGCCTCTCCCCGCTCCGCCCCGAGGGCCTGCAGGCCTCCAGCTCGCCATGTCACACTGGCCACGGACCTTCCATCAGACGTCTCTGTCTTCTGGGAATGTTCCTTCTGCTCTTTCTTGCTCAGTTAAATCACCTTATCCTCATGACTCACCCCAAGCATCACTTCCACGGGGAGGCCATGGCGTCACTGGCCAGGTCAACCCCACCTTCCAGAGATTTCCCTGGAACCATGGCCTTCTCTCTCCTGACAGGCGTTACCTTGGTTGGTGGCTCATTGAACCACGATCAGTCTCCTCTACTAGACTAAGCTTCACAAAGACGATGTCTGCTTAGTCTTTGCTAACTTTTCTCCCCCAACAGCTAATCAGCATAGTTCTGGCTCACAGTGCTCAATAGATATTTAGAGAATAAATGTCTCAAGGCTCATAATGCCAAAACAAACAAAGAAAACAACGAAAATAAGCAAACAAACTGTGGCTGCTCCTGAGTGCTCAGAAAAATAATTTCCTGGGGGGTTTCATTTGTAGACTAGAGGGAGGGGCACCAAAGCCGGACGGTTCCTTCTGTTTTTTGACTGCGCCGAATACTTGCTCTGTGCTCAGCATTGTCCTACATTCTTTGCTTGTATTCGCCCACTGAGTCCCCATGGCACTGCAGGGATGGACACTGCCAATGCTCCATGTGACGGACGGGGAAACAGGCCTAGAAGTGGATCGGCTTGTCCAGAATTCACCGTCAGCCCAGCATGCTCTTCCTCGGCCACACACCACTTGTCACCTGTCACGGGCTCATTACATTCGTGCAGAATGAATGATGGGAGAGCTCGAGGAGCAAAGCTGGTTTGTCGTAAGTCACAGACCTCCAGCCGCTCCCACACATGTATCTACGCCTTGGCCGCTCTACACCGGAACCATCACCGCGCGACCTGCCTCTTCTCCCCACACCTACGCTTCCCTCTCCTTCGCTTGCCTCCTCTGTGACCAGAGCCACTTCTGAAGTCCAGTCAGATCCATCGTTCCCTTTCCAGAGACCCTTCAGGGCCTCCTCACGGTCCTGTGGACACAGGCCCACGGCCTAACTTGGCAGAGAGCCTGGTGCCTCCTCCCAGCCGTGTCCTGAGGGGCCAGACTCCTCCTTGCCGGGGGCCCTTTGAGTCCTGAGCGTCTGCCTGAGCAGCCTGCAGTCTGGGCTCTGCTGATCCCTCGTGCATCTCTGTTCCCCAGGGTGTGCAGACTGCCTGACGACCCCGGCCCGCTCCTGACCCCTGGGAACCGGGAATGTTAGCTTAGAGGGGTCTCCAGCTGTGACCCCACCTGTCCTTTCCTCACCTTGTCCTGCAGCGGAGCCCTACACATCGACACTCGTTAGATTTGCGTGGAGAGGAAATGCTCCACCATCGTGATGAGCTGTGGATCTGATGTCCAGCTGGGTCCGTAAGGGGACTTGCTAACTTGAAAACACTCGGCTCCATCTACACCCACGTTCAGAGCAGCGCCGGGCGCGGTGCAGCTGGAAGCCGTGCAGACACTGGGCGGAGGAGCCGTGAAGTGGGGTCTCCTGCACAGTGGGATGTCATCTGGCCTCAAAGAGGAACGAGTCCGCTGCCACAGAGAGACCCTGGAGGACACATGTGCACACGTGAAACAGACGTGACGCAGCATCTGAGCCCACTGGCACGAGCTGACCAGACTGGTCACCTCCAGAGACAGGAAGCAGATGAAGGGTGACCAGCCGGGGAGAATGCTGACAGGTGTGGGGTTTCCTTTGGGGGCGATGGACAAGTTTCGGGACCAGGTAGGTAGAAGCGGCAAGCGCACATTTCCCGCGCACTGAATACCGCCAACTGCTCACCCTAATGTGGGCGGTGTTACGTTACCTGACCTCACCGGGATGAAAACGCTAAAAGCAAGCACACCGTTTCCTGTTTTAACTGGCAGTAGCTGTGACGTTTAAACCCTCCTGGCTTGCACACCGAGGAACAGCTCCCGTGGCCTCGTGCTGGGGTCCTGTCCCTCCGCACACGTCCTCATGGCACAGAGAAGCTGCTGACTGTCTGAAAGGACCAGCATGAGGCCTGGCTGGTTGTCTGCGGGCTCTGGGCCTGCACCGGCCATCCCGGTGGGCCCAGGTGAAGGTGCCGGAGCCGCTCCGCAGCGTCCCTGGGCTCCATCTGCCTGCCCCGCACCAGGCTGGGAGCCACACTGGCTCCTGGAGGTGAGACGCGCCAGCGCCGGCTCGGGGAGCACGTACGGGGCCTGCCCCTGGTACAGCACAGCACGCCTGCGAAGAGTGAGTCAGGCAGACTGGGGTCTGTCCTCCTGTCCAGAGTCACAGTGGACGCTGAGCCTCTGCTCCCAGGGCAGGTGGACTGGAGCGATGACAGGGACTTTCAGGACACATGCTGTTCTGAGGGCTGGTCACCACGGTTTGTGTGGGAACAGCTGGTGGCTGAAAACTGGGGACAACGGGCCGCACGGCTCAGGTGCTGGAGAGGCACTGGTGCTTCCCAGGGCACTCCCGGATTCCGTGTGTCCGGGCGCTGGCTGGCACGGGACACGGACCAGCGAGACTCACGTGCCCTCATGGGACCGAGCCTCCGCCACCAAGGGGAGAAAGGATGCTCCCATCCTGGTCAGTGTGGACCTCCCAGCAGACAAGAAACGTGAAGTCTCTCCTGGCTTCTGGGTTTTATCACCAGGTCAAGGCGGAGGTTGGTCTCTTTGGATGGACCAGTGGCTGTTTGCTCCTTCTGCAGCCGGGCCTGGGATCAAAGTCAAGATCATGCAGTTTAGAAGCAACTGTCATGAAGCTGGATGGAAGAGGAGCTGATGTGAAAGGCGGCAGCTGGGTCCTGGAAGTACTTTGACAAAGAGCATGATTCCTCCTTATTCGTCCCCAGTTTCACAGCAGCCAAGCTAGGGTGCTGGGGTGCAGGGGTGCTCAGGGAATGCAGAGGTGCTGGAGGTGC
>RJWH01002773.1:140329-202531 GCA_004363575.1 Solenodon paradoxus | reverse complement strand
GTCTGTCTGCGCCGGGACGTCTGTGTGTCTGTCTGCACCGGGGCGTCTGTGTGTCTGTCTGCACCGGGGCGTCTGTGTGTCTGTCTGCGTCGGGAAGTCTGTGTGTCTGTCTGCGCCGGGGCGTCTGTCCTTCCTGACTTCAGCTTCTTTCTTCTCTCTGCCAGTCTTGACAAAGGTTAGTCGATGTTTATATTTTCAAAGAACCAGCTCCACCTTCATTCGTTTTCTCCACTGACTTCAGTCGTGATCACTGTTATTTCCTTTGTTCCTGTTTGTTTCTTTATCCAGCTTTTCAAGGTGGGAGATTAGATGACCAGTGAGAGACTTCCTGTCGAGTAACTATGACTTCAGTGCTGCAGTTCTCCTCTCGGCGGGTTTGTTCCCGATTCATTTTGATGGACAGTGTTCTTAATTTCATTACGACCAGTGCATGTTTACGCTGCTGCCCTGCCAGGCTTTATCTTTGGACAAACATATCCAGGGACGATGTGGGAGCGAGTTGTTTTGTTTCACTGTGCTTGGAAATTCTCCATGTTCTCCTTCTCTCATGATTCCTAGTTTAACTCCATCAGGGTCACAGAACACAGGCTGCATGATTTCATGCCTCTTCCAGTCTTAAGATTTGCGTGGCGGCCAGAGGTCTGGCCTCTCTGGGTCTGCTCCGCGGCTGTTTGCCGTCGCCGATACGGATCTTCTGTAAATGTCAAGCAGAACCTGCTGGCCGGCAGCCGTGCCGTTTTTTCTAGATCCCTGTGACGGTGACCAGCTCTCGTCACTGCTCAGAGAGGCTGCTGACGTCCCCACTCTGTCGACTTATTTTGCTTTTTGGTCTCTAAGATTTCACATATTTTCAAGCTCTGCTTTTTGGAACAGAAACACTTAGAATCGTTATGTCATCTTGCTGGGCCCATCCTCCAACCCTTATGTCTTTCCCTCTGTCTCCAGGAATTTTCTTGGCTCTGAAATCTAACTTATCTGATGCTAACAGAGCCGCTCCCTTAATAGTTTCCTGTGACAGTCTTTTTCCACACTTGTACTTTGACCCGCCCGCACCACTATGTTTGAGGTGAGCTTCTCACAGACGGCACATCGCCGGGACCTGTCTTTGCATCGCTGTGAGCATTTCTGCCCGTAATGGGCACATTCAGATCACTGGCATTTGAAGCCCAGTTGCTCCGAGAGTATCGCGGCTCCTTCCGGGCGTCATAAAGGAAGCAGGACGCAGAGCGGCGGCGTCACTGGGACCGGGACGTCTTGCCCCGCGTGGCGGCCGCTGCCCGGTTGGGATAGTGGCTGCAGAGGGCTGGGCAAGCCTGGCAGGTGCTCACGGAGGCAGCAGCGCGTCTGCCGCATCCGGCGTCTCCGGTTCGGACAGGCCCCTCCACCGCGGCACGCAGCTGTCTGACAGCGTTTTACCCAGAGCTTCTTTGAAATCTGGATCAGCCCTCTCCCACCCGACACCATCTTACCAACTAGGCCACGTCATGCGCACCCAGTGGCCATCAGCGGCAGCCGCGGCATCTTCACCGGGAGGAGATCCCTCTGAAGAGACCACTTTCCGTGTCCTCCTCTGTGGACTGTGACTGCACAGCTGCAGCCGGCCGGTCAGTCTTCAGGCAACTCTGCCGCCCTCGTGGCCGTGTCCCGTCCACCGCCTTGAAGCCCCTCCCGCACCGAGTCTCGACCCCTCCAGGCACCCGCGAGAGCCACACCGACTTCTTCCAGACCCCTGTGGATGATGCATTTGGCCTCGAATGCATCACAGTTTTGGACGGCACAAACATGATTTAGGAAACATATTTGTAAGAGTTTATGTATTTAAAAGTGCATGTATTTACTCAGAGTTTTGCTCGTCCAAGTTTCTCTGCTACGTTCTGTTCTCCCCTCTCTCTCCACCTGTTTGGAGGACTCAGTGTAGCCGGCCTTTTAGCACAAGTCTGCTAGCGATACAGTGTAGCTTTCCCTTATCTTAGAATGTTTTCATTGTCCTTTCATTCCAAAAGATACTTTCACAAAGTACCAGAATCTGAGCTGACAGGTCCTCCCTTTCAGCACCTGAAGAGGAACTTACGGCCGAGTCCTTCCTTCATCCCCAAGGTTCTTAGTCCACCTGCTGCTCCTGCTCTTTTCACGGTCATCTCACACTCGTCTCAGAAGCAGCGTCCTGGGTGTTTACTGTGCGTAGTGAAGAGAAGAGAGACACGCCTGCCCCATCTCCCTGGAAGCAGGCGTCAGCCAGCGATGGGCGATTCTGCCACGTGCCTCAGTCGGGTGCACATCCCCGCGAATAGGTGTGAATTTCCTGACAGGAGGCAAATTCACTTCTTCATTTTCAAAACTCAAGCACTGCAAGAACCCAAGTGGATTTTAAACGATGATGCTTGGCATTTAAGCAGTGTAATTAGTTTCTATATTGCTTTGAAAATAGTTGGGAGTGGGCGGGAGGGACGAGGAGTGGGGAGAGGGGGCCCTGGACAGAGACCCAAAAGAGACCCTCGGCCCAGCGGACGGGCCAGACCAGCACCACCTGTGGTCACCGGCCGTGCTGCGCGCCTCCTGGGCCTGCGTCTTCGTTCACAGAATGAATGGGCTGTAGGGAATTCAGGACTGATTTTAAGGCTCCACGTCAGCTGTAAAGCTCATTCTGAAGTATCGCCTCTGCTGCAGAGAAGAAAGGGCGGCCCTCCCTGCTACAGGGGAGGTGGGAGACCCAGTCAGGCTTGCTCGACCGGAGGCTCCCTCGGCACGGCTCACTGCGCTTCTGCACCGGCTCCCGCTTGGACACCTGTCCTGGAGTCTGGGGACCACCTTGGGCAGACCCCTCCTTCATGGGGCGCATCCACACCAGAGCGGCAGGGCCCTGGACACTCCCGGGGAGGGGACAGGGAGCAGACCGCGGCAGGCTGGCGTCTCCGCTGTAAGGGAAGTCCCAGCCCCAGGCTGGGCAGCACACGGCACACCTGTGACAGAGGACGAGCCCGGAGGCCTGAACCACAAAGTGGCAGCTTCACAGCCATCGGGGGCGTGGTTCTGTCTGTAGGAAACCCTCTAGTAACAGAAATTAGCAGGCTCAGAAAAAGCCACACCACAAACACATGACCCCACTAGGCAGCTGTGACACCGAGCGGAACCACAGGGGTTTAATCGTGGGCCAGCTACGCTGCTGGGAGTAGGGCAGTCCTGCCCACGGTCACCCCGGGATGGCCCGGCCCCACGCGTGGACCCACTCGCCGTCACACACTGGCCGGCCCTCCTCCCGTCTGGGGAGGATGGAGGAAGAGCCCAGGCCGGCGGAGGCGTCTCTGGCTGCAGAGCGCAGCGGCGATCCGTTTCAGCTTCTATTCGCAGCAAGACAGACGGTGCTGAGTGTCCGACAGCAAAACCGGGCCGGTGGAAAGTGAATAGATACCGCACGAGGGAGGAAAGGTGAAAGCAGTCAACGATGCGTGTCACTCCCCTCCTGTCCTCGCTCACACCCGTGTTCAGACGCAGGACGCCGCGGGCCTGCTTCACACACAGCTCTTTCCGTCCGCACAGCTACAGGAGCGTCCAGAATCTGCTTGGACTCATTCACGTGGACAAAGTGGTGCCGGGGCGCCCACCACGAGGGGAGGAAAGGGGGCGTGGAGAGGGCAGGACCACATGACAAGAGTCCAGGGCGGGGAGGAGGGGATGCGGGTCCTCTAGGGCTCGGAGATACAGAACAGGGAGGGGACGGTCACGCCAGTGAGGCCATCCTGGGCCCCCGGCCACCCTCGGGGCAGGGCGGGGCAGGACCTGGGAGGGGCACTCAGGAGGCCCCAGCAAGTGAGCAGGGTGGCGGGTAGGGGCCCATCTGTGCGATTTACATGCCTCCTCCTCCAGCCAGGGGTCTGGAGCCATCCTGAGAGCACATTCCTGACATGGAAGGGGCACATCACCACCTGGAGAGCTTATACCAGACAGGGCGGGCCTGGCCCCAGTGGTGAGAGCGGCTCAGCCTGGAAGACGACGGGACAGAGGTGACCGGGGGAAGTGGCACAGCACAGGGTGACCACTCGCAAACATTCCGGGGGCCTAGTGGACGTCAGAGCTGAGCCACGGCCAACCCCAGAGGAGCTGGAGGGCAGGAGACAGGCCCAGTGGGCGGCGACCACATGTGGGAGCCAGAACCCCGCTGGGCTCGTGGGCGCTCGGGGTAGACGCAGCCAGGGGCCGGGGCTGAGTCCAGGCCTCCAGGGAGCCCGAACCAGCCTGCAGGGGCAGCACACAGCACAGGGCTGGAACTGGGGCCACCTGGAGCCCAGACCTTGTGGGGATTCGGGGCATCAACCCAGGTCCTACAAAGGAAGCTCTAGGTGGGAGCGGAAATCACCCACCTGGGAGAAGGAACTCATTTGATCTCATTCGGGGAGCCAGAGAGACACCTTAGGAAGGTGTCAGCTCAGAAAATGGACAGGAGTCGGGCAGGCTGGCTCAGCTGGGCAGGGAGGGGAAGGCGGCTGCGGGCCAGCAAAGCAAAGGCCTGTTTCCAGGAGCTAAGGGAGTTTAGCGGAGCAGGGAAGTGTGGCTCCAGCAGCCACAGGGGAGGACGGAGAAGGCTCCTGCACCGCCCACCGCGCCCCTGAGCTCTGCGTCTGGACCACAGGGGAGGAAGGAGAAGGCTCCTGCACCGCCCACCGCGCCCCTGAGCTCTGCGTCTGGACCACAGGGGAGGAAGGAGAAGGGTCCTGCACCGCCCACCGCGCCCCTGAGCTCTGCGTCTGGACCACAGGGGAGGAAGGAGAAGGGTCCTGCACCGCCCACCGCGCCCCTGAGCTCTGCGTCTGGACCACGTCTGCCCAAAGTTCTGTGGAGGAAAACACCTGCTTTCACAACATGGGCAGAGACTTCCTTCTGACGTCCTGAGTCCTGAATTCTCTGCACACCTACTGCCAAGAAAGGCTTTCTGCAGCCAGAGGCCTGAGGGACAAAGGCCAAGCCAAGAATTAGCACCACAAAGGCTTCTCCGTGGAGCTGAGCCAGGGACATTTACTGGAAAAGTAAACAAGACCAGGAACTTACAGCCATGGCAGCAGGAGCAGGAAATGGTTACTACAGTGCCTGGGGTCATGAGGTGAAGGCTTGAGAATCCACAAACCAACACTGTAGGTCTTTGAGGGCCACAAATTAAAAAGGGAATAAAAGCATTAGTATGACTCCTGTCTTTCTCAATTAGGAGCAAACTTGCAGGACTGAAGTGCCCTGGCCATCCGCATGGGCAGATCCACAGGTGACTGTGAAGGCGGACACTAGATGGTGCCGGAGATGCTGCACCGACGACGGAGAAGGGTCCTTCCAAAGCCACACACTCAACCTATAATGCAGGGCGGGTGCTGAGGCTTCCTCCCCGCTCAGTGCGCCCACTCCCCACAGCGAGTGCACACAGGTGCACTTTCCTTTCCAAACCACAGCTGAGTGTGTGTCGGGCATTCTTCTGAGGTCACTTTCATGCGACAGGGGTGACGATGCTGGACAGCAAAGGTCAACAGTTAGCAGGGAAAAGTCGTCAGACCCTCCAAATGCCTGAAACCTCCCACAGTCAGGCACTCACCCCACTCAAGATGGGAGGAAAAGCAACCACTGGTTCTGTACATTCCAAACTGCTGACCTTACATTCCAGGTCACGCAGTCCCATCAAAGTATAATCTGAGCTATTCCTGCAACTTACGGCTCCCTGGCAGCCATCTCTTTAAGAGTAGCAAGTACATAGGTGAAATCAGCTTAAACACTACATTTATCTCAAGTGTAATTTCATAACTTCTCATGGCAGAGAGTCACTCATGAGATAGTTGGTATTATTCGTAACTCCAGCTCTTTGAAATCTAGATTCACACTTAAGACTGCGTCGCGCTGGACCTGCCAGACTGGACGTGGCCAGTCTCCCTGGGCTCAGGGCCACTGTCCCAACAACCCAGCCAGTACCCTGACTTCAGCTGCCCGACGCTTCAGTCGCCACGCAGGCCCGCGTTTCTGCGCGGCCGCGGTGCCGGGGCCTCTTTCAGCACCAGGGACAGCGAGTGGCTGCCGCCTCTGCACAGCGCTCACTTCACACCTCAGCTCAGCGCCCTCTGGAAAGAGCGATGCTTCTCCAGCACCCGGGAGTGAGCGGTGGAGACATTCAACCCACCAGCAACGGTGGAAGCAGAACTCTGCGCACAGCGTCCCCCTGCGCCACTGGGTCCTGACCTGGGGCCGAGGAAACGTGCCCTCTCTCTGTGCTCTCTGCTGCCACGCCTTGTTTCAACCCCCTGAGAAAACCTTCTGTCTTCAAGGCCCTGCGGAGGGACGCCTTCCCTTTCCGTTCCTGCACCACCACTGCCGAGGGAGGTCATCCAGCGATCCGCCTTGTTGGTGTTTTTGTTTCTCGGTCTCTAAGTACCCAACCCGAGTGAAGCCCCCTGCCGGTGCACCCTCATCTGCCTGGGGGGCCCTGACATTTGCTGCATGATTTGAAGCAAACAGCTATCCAACAGCTCTGGTTTCATATATTTGACTATTCATTGTTCCTACAAATGCCAGCAGCAAGTAAACAGGACATCTGAGAACAACGCATGAGGTTCCTTCTGGCTTTGAGACCACCAGTCTCCACCTGCCCTCCCCACGTCCCCAGGCGTCATGCCCACCCTGTACCAGCCCCGGACTGGCCCCCGTGTCCCCTCGTCTGTCTCCTCCTCCACCATCAACGCACCGCTCTGGGCTCTGCCGCCAGGACCCTCCAGGAACAGGCCGCTCAGAGGACGCGCTGACCCTGTGTCGCCCGGTCAGCAGACACATGACCCGGACAAGCTCACGCTCCAGCGTTCGGTGGAGCTTCAGAGCTAAGGGTCAGCGAGGAGCAGACGACAAACCACAGGGCAGCCCAGTCCCACTGAGGAAACAGGATCTGGCTCCCAGCTTCCAAGAATACAAACCACCAGGAGTCTCGTTCATTCACGCGATTGATCGGTGCAGGGCCCACAGAAAGGCCAGTGAAAGCAAAGGCATTTTACTTTTGAAAGAGACACTTCTTGAAGAATTAAGTCTGGTCAATGAAATTTTAATTTGTTTAAAATGAAAATGAATTTCCAATGAGAATCACTTATTCATTTCATTAAAAGTGCTGTGTTCTTTCTACTTTGAAAGAGCAGTGTGATTAATCCTCAAAGGGTTTCTGCAGAGCAGACAAGAAATGCAAATTATTATTTCTGCTTTGAGGCGCTGCCCTCTGCCCTACAGCTCTTATGTCCTCTCTTCCCCAGCCTGATGGGTGCACAGTGCAGGCCCGGCCAGCAAGGCAGCAAGCGATGCCATCGCAGCAAGAGACAGTTCCCAGTGCCTCTGGCTCCGCCCGTCACTCCTGAGAGGGGAGGGTGCATAGCTGCCCCTCAGAGAAACACAGGCAGGAGGAGCTGCCCTGCGCCCGCCGCCCTCCCGGCCCTGGCCCAGCCTGGCCCATATCCCTGGCAAGTCAGCGAGTGTGGATTACGAATGGCCAGCTGACAACGAATGGCCAGCTGTGGTTACGGGAAACAGTGTCATCACACCTCCCCCTGTGCCCGCGCAGACAAAATCCCTTGGGGCACCGCCACGTCTTGGGAAGGGGTCCACGTGCCAGTGGGCTCTGGGCAGCACACATGCCGCAAGATACATTGTCTCAGAAACGTCCCCAAGGCGCCATCTGAACCCCAGAGGACCGTGCGATCAGCAGTCCCAGGGCCAACAGCAGGAGACCAGGCCACACGCTCCCACTAACACGCCCTCCCTGAAAGACTCCTGAAAACATCCGCAGGGAAAGAAAAGCAGCGCATGAAATAGAGGAGAGCAATCAGCCACCTGCAGACTTCAAAGAAGTTGTAAACATGGACAGAAAGCAGAAAGCAGTATTTTTCATCATAATTAAAGATTTCTTGCAGGTTTTCAGCATCTGAGAATCTACTAACTCGGCATGGTGACGTGCCCACCTTGAGAATGTAAGAGGACAGGGAGCCGGGATGGAGGGAGAGTGGACGGGGATGGAGGAGGGGCGGAGGGGGGAGGACAGAGAGACGTCACCCGCCCGCCTGCGCCTGGGAGTCAGGAGGGGTCGGCCCGGGTGATGGACGCGGACGGAGGCTCCTGTGTGGCTCCAGGACAGACGGTAATGAAAAGGAGACCCACCCAGATGGCCATCGAGGAGCACAACAGAGGAACTAAACAAATGAGTTAAATGCCCATCATTCAGCGTGGGGACTGAAAGCAGGCACAAACCCGACGCGTCAAGAAACCGCAGCGCGATCTAGTTTTAGATTCAAGAAGCAAGGCCAGGAGGAGTGAAGACGAGAATGAAGCAGCGTCCATGCGGAACAGACTTGGGCTTTTTACTATTTACTGGAAATCATCTGGTACAAAAGCAAAGAATGACATGAACCAAGTATGATGTGTGTTTTCTGTGCATCGACCTAACTAGTCTGGTTGAGGCCCACAGCCTGGAGGCGGAAGCTCCCCGCTGCCGCCTGCTGTGGAGAAAGTCACCTGCCGCTCCAGACTCTGCAGGCGGCAGCCCCGCCACCGCCTCTGCCCACTGCCCGCCTCGGCCGCTCCACGGGTTCCGGGACGCTGTACTCGAACCAGTGCACCACCCTTTCGGACAGACGAGACCAGACTGCACACATAACCTGTCACGGGACCCAGTGCCCAGGCCCCAGTGCTGAGGACGCACATCACCCTACTTTAAGGGACTGGGGACCGCCCCCCCTCCCCCCCCCGCAGAGACCCGGGACCGCTCGCGACGCGGAAGCCGGCGCGCACTTCGCCTGCATGTGACTGTCCCGTGATGAGCTGTGGTGGGGACGCGGGGCCGGGACCCAACGGCACGCTGGCGTCCCGGGAAGACCTCGGCCGTGACGGTCCTGTGCAGACCGGCTGCGCGAGCCCGTACCGCGCCCGATCGGACAGCCGGCTCGGCAGCAGAAAGAACAGCTCTTTGTAGGTGAAAAATAAACAGTGGAATTGGGAGGCAGAGCCGATGGGACAGGCATCCCCAGGGGCAGGGGATGGCAGGAAACGAGCTCCGCCCTCGCCCTCCCACGGAGCCCCCGGGACCCCAGGCCACACCGGGAGTCGTGACCAAATTAAGACCCTGGATTCGAAACAAGCAGCTGACACGCGGCCTCATGTGAGCTCTAACCTGAACACACCGACTGGAAAAGGACGTCGAGGAGACGTCAGCTGACTGGATGTGAGAGGCAGGAATTGCCTGAGCTTTCTTAGCTCTCACGGGCACGATGCTGCCGCCTGAGACGTGCCTTCCGGACGCCGAGCGAACAATCACAGGTGAAACCCCACGTCTGCACCTGCAGGACACCGCCCCTGCCAGCAGGGACGCGGTTCCGCTGCGGGGTCTCGCACCCCACGATCCCGCAGTTCTGCTTCGAAGACCTCACTCGAGTGAAAGGCACAGTCCACCCAGGCCTTCTACACGGTGTGGAGAGCAGGTTATTTCTCAGAGCTACAACCCGACCACCAATGGTCGACCCTCAGCTGGGGCGGACGCAGGAACAGCCCCGTCCGCGGAGGAGCAGATGGGAGCCGGGCGCAGCGCGACACGCAGCAGCCACCACAGGACGGGGGCCGGCACCGTCGCTGGAGCCGCAGGACCGACGGCGGAGCTTCTGCAGGTGACGAATAGCGATAATGGCATTGAACGCCATGCAAACTTCGGCTTAAAAAGTAACTACACACAAACAGTGCGAGGCTGAGGGTCAGTGCAGGAAACGCAAGTCGCTGGAAGTCAAGGGCTCCCCACAGCTTTTGTTCTAGGGGCAGATCCTTAAAGCAACAGATGATAACTGTTTCTGCGATTGTGAGGCGCACATTCTGTGTCCCAGCAACGCACCCCCACTGCCCGCGGCACAGTGATTCTCCCGGGACTGTCTGCCATCTGCCCCCAGTATCCAACCAGCTCTTCCGCTTGTGCATTGACACAGCCTCCTGCAGTCCCCAGAGCGCCTGCACTTGGTCACGTGTAAGCACAGAGAAATGGTGCCTACTTGTCTTGTTCGCTCCACCGCCAGCCAGGACGGGCCAGGACAGAGTCACTGGCCTCCTGCTCGGCCCCACTGCAGCGCCTGGCGTCCAGTGGGCGCTCAGCACTGCTTGGTGCAGGTCACTTCCGCACACCCGCGGGCGGTCAGCTGTGGTCTGCCCGGGGACGCTCACCTGAGTCGCTCCTCCTCCTTCTTCCGAAGGCTGAAGTCCCGCCTGATCACCTGGAGCACGTGCTCCGTTTCATCGTCGGTCAGTCCGGACAGGTCCAGCTTCCGCCCCATGATCAGCAGACACACAGCCCGGGAGGACCTGAGAACAAAGGAGACACTGAGTCACAGAATCGCGCGACACCACACAGCAGGCTCAGTGCAGACTGCACGCAGGAGCCGTCCTGCCGCTGTCCGCTCAGTGGAGGTCAGGACATCCAGCAAGGTGCCAGGATGAGAGTCACCCCGTCTCCCCTGAGCTCGCTGCTCAGAAAAATGGATAAATCGGTCCTTCCAGTAAAATGAGGTGCATCTGAGACCCGTGAGCGTCCCACAGAATGCCATAAGGAATTATTGCAAGATTTAAACTTCTGTTGAAGCTTCAAATTCTAATTATATGTGACTGCACTCAACTACAATGTGCTTTTAAAACATGCCAGCTACACTATATCCCTTGAATTTAATCATGACTCTGAAATATACTCTAAAAATCAATACTCTCTTCTGCAAAAGATAATATATAGGAAAATATTCTGACTTAGTCATTTTCTCAGCAGTAGAAAAGATACTTAGAAGTAACTCCTAGCAGTGCATACCTAAAAATCGTGGAAACTACATTAAAAAAATAATTTGTCACGAATGACTGCGCCCAGGGATACAATCAGATGAAGAATTCTGCAACATCGCCCAGAACTCAAGGTCCTCGTAAGAGCTCGCGCAAACACTCTCCACCAAATAGCAGTGCAAACGGCCCAGCGAGACTTCAGTTGCACCCGCCACAACCAAGGTCTTGCTTTAGCAAAGCAACGCAAGGTCGGCTCAATATTCAAAGCTCAGTCGTGTAAGTCACCAATGCAGAGGATAAAAGGGAAAATCGTAAGGGCATTTCAGTAGATGTGGAGAAAGCAACTGACAAACTTCAGAGCTCATCCGTGACAGAAACCGCAGCGCGTGAGGGCTAGAAGGCGCTTCCGCGATCAGAGAGAGGGGCATTTTAAGAAGAGCTGGACAGCACGCATCGGCAGGCGTGTCTAGGCCGTCGCGATGCCGGCACGCTGCCCGGGTCATCAGGCACGAGACGCCTGCTCTGTCTCACAACCCACGCAGTCTCGAAAGGCTGAGCACGACGCAGACGGGCGTGTTGATTTGCCTGGGCTGCTGTGACAGGCCCCACGGACTGGTGGCGTGAACTCCAGACATGCATTTCCTCGCAGCCCTGAAAGCTGGCAGCCTGAGCTCTGGCCTCTGCAGAGCTGGCTTCTTCGGAGCCTCTCGGCCTGTGGACGGCCGCCTTCTCCCTGGTCTTCACATGGTCATTTCTCAGTGCAAGTCTGTGTCCAAACCTCCCTGAGGAAACCAGTCACATCGGATTATCACCCTGATAACCTCGCTGTAATGAAATTGCTTCTCCCGAGGCCGTCTCTGCAGCCAGCCACATCTGGGCACCGGGCGAGGCCTTCGCCTGTGAATGTGGAGGAGCGGCCCTCAGCCCGTGCACACCACCCTTCAGCCCCTCCAAACCCACGTCCTTCTCACCTGCAAACGCGTGGACCTCGTCCCAACGCCACAAGGGTCTGAGCCTAGTGCTGCATCAAGTCTCAGCCAGAAATCTCATCTCCGCGGAGGCGAGACATGAGGCCGATGCCTCCTGAGGGTAACGCCTGCCGGCGTGAGCCTGCAGGGCCAGAGCACAGGCCGTCGCCACACCCCGCAGCCCTCCTGCACCCGTTCCCTCCATTCTAAGTGCAGCGCTCCCGCGATGAGACCCTCCGGCACTGGGCTGCCTCCCAGGCAGTCGTGGGCAGCCCGGCCACCATGAGAGGCCCCTCCGCACACCTCCCCTGACGCCTGAATCTCTGCCCCCGGTGTCTGATGAGACTGGAACCAGGAGTCACACGCGCTATCCCTGCAGCAGGTGGCAGCCGGCCACACCCCATATCTTCCCTCCAGACATGCGTCTCATTTTTTGCAACCTGGCTAGACTGAGAATCTTCCAAATCTTCAAGCCCAGTTCCTCTCGCTCAGTGATTCCTGCTTCTGCTCGCTGTCCGCGCTTGGATCTTACCGCCGGCAGCCGGGACGAAGCAGCCACACCTTCACACGTCACATGGAAATCTTCCACTGAAGATCAAGCCCATCGCTTACCAGCTCTACCTTCCACAAACACCAGGGCACAACGAGGTCAAATGCTTTGTCACTGTAACAGGGATGACTTTTCTGCAGCTCCCAGCATGTGCTCCTCACTGTCATCTGAGACCTCAGCAGAGCGCAGACACACATGTCTCCTCCACCCATTCCTGACGACAGATGTCTTTCTAAGATGCCAGAAGCTCCCGCCATGTGCTGCTCGGCCTCAGCCCTCTGACCCCCAGCCCTAAAGGCCCACATTCCTGCCCACGGTCTCCTCCCGCCACCCAGCCTGACAGTAACCGGAACCTCAGTTTTCCAGCCCCTCCTTCCAGCACTTCCAGCCACAGAAACGGTGCATCCACACCTGAAAAATGCTTAGTCTCCTCGGCAGTTACAGAATTGCAAATTGAAACCACATTTCCCAGCCACCGAAATAAAATCTCCATCAAGGGCTGACAGGAGATGGGATGAGGCAACTTCCATCAAGTCAGGACGGTTGTCCCTGCTCCTGTGACACAGGACATTGGTTTCAAAGCCCAATGCCTGGAACCTCTTCTCTAGCATTTCTGCTTCACCGTCGAATCTACAAACACACGAAGAGAAGGCAACTGAGTCGAATCTCGTGAAATCGCTGCATGTGGACTATTTTACTGAAAAAATGCCTGCTTCACCCTGTCCAACCTCACAGAACACGAAGCGCACCCACCTTCAGAATAACGAAGGGTGAAATCAGTAAGACCCGGACCCTACCCTGGACGTCCACGTGCGGGACAAAGAGGGGAAACGTGCTGCGGAGAGGGGGACCCCACGGGGGCCCCGGAAACACGCTGCGGCAGAACCAGCACGCACAGCGCGCAGACACGGCGACTCCGTACCCACAAAGCTCGAAGCCTGGAAAGCAAAACGATGTAATTTCTAGGAATAAACGTGGAAAATCAAGAGTAAACGGAAACTCTGCAGGAGAAGACACAAGAGTGCTTGGGGACGGTCACACGGAGGCGTCAATGCCATCGACCCTCGTGGAGGGACAGCGTCCCCTCCTCCTCCGTCCTCTGCCTGGGCGTCCCAGGCTCGAGCTCTGCACGCATCTGTCTGCGGGCATCGTTCCCGAGCACGGAGCAGACTAAACCTGCCACGAAGCAGAAATAATCTAGTCTCCTCCTCACGGAGCATCACTGGCAACGCAGGGCGATAAAGCTCATGCTCACAGCTCGGTTCAGGCAATGGGCTAAGAATCAGAATAGAGAGGATGACAAGAAAGTTGCCGACAGAGCCACCGCTGTTCATTAACACTCCTTTGTGCCGACGGGCTAGTTTTCATCTGCATCGTATAGATCACGCTGAACAGTCTCGACGCTCACAAAACCCTACAGTCGCTCCGCACACCGCCTGTGAAGGGGACAGCGCGGGAGTCACGACGGAGGGCCCGCAGCCCCGGGCGCCGGTCCACGCACACGGTCCCCGTGACAGGCGCGCGCACCCCGAGCCCCGGGCGCCACGTGTGAGGGGGCCCGCCCTCCCCTGGCAGGTGACGGCAGGAGCAGGAGGGCCCGCTCCCCAGGTGCTCCTCAGGTGACCTGCCCTTTTACGCTTCCACAGACGGGCAACAAACAGAGACCAGACACTTTCAGTTCTCAGAGGCCACACGCCTGTGATTCAGAACCTCATGACTGCGTGAGGCAAACGAAGCTGACGATTTAACCAACAAATCGCTAAAGAATGTCAAGTATCTAAAAAACACCATTTCGTGCCACGCTATTTGCCAAAAGCAAGTCTTTGCATCCTCGGCCACTGTGTCCCGGTGACATGCGGGGGACGAGGGGCCCAGCCCAGGCAGAGGCGACGGGCGGCCATCAGCGCGGCGTCCACCTCCTGAGGAGCAGGGAAAGCTGACCCGAGGATGCCGGGAAACGCGAACTGGCTGCCGCCTTTAAAACTCCCCGTGAGAGGCGATCATGGCACTTTGGAGTTTCCCTGAAGTGACATGTCTCCCCTCCCGTCACTTCCCCTCAGGAGCTTTCGGTTTCTGAGATTTCTAAACGAGTCTCCAAGACGCCCAGGTTAGTGACGGGCAGGAGCGACCGAGCACAAAAGTGTCAAATCTACACAGATGATGGGGGCTCACAGGATAAATGGCTCCTGTAAAGAAATAAAGTTGCGTCAGAAAAATGAGTAAACTGCGGGAAATGGCAAAGCGCCATCCTTTTTCTACAAGAAATGCAATCCGGCTCCCTGCACACCAGGAGCAGGAGTGTCTACAGCCAGAGAGGCCTTGCTGCCCGCTCCGCCGAGGCCACCGGCCAGGTTCCCCCGTGGGAATCGAAGTGCGTGGCCTCTCCTCTGAGGCACCTGCTATCCCGGAAGACGAGAGAAAAGAACTCTGCCCGGGACGACACGAACCACAAATGATCCGAGAAGTACGTTTGCTGTGACTGATCTTTGGGCCAGTGGTGCCGGGCTGGGGGCTCACTACCCTCATCCCTGCGCCTTCGGGGGTGCAGTCCCTCATGACCAGTCCTTTCTCTGAGACTCACCCCAGCCTGCACCCGGATGCGGCACAGAGCAGACCGTGACACCAGCGGGCCCAGCTGGACGGACCGGCGGCCGCGTGTCACATGTCTGCTCCTGGAATGGCTCTGGCACCTGGCCAGGCAGTGGCGCCTGCTGGTCCCGCTCTCCATCCGAGGATGCCCCCAAGTATCTTCATCTCCGCACAGCCGTTTGCCAGCACTGCTTCGTGGGAACAGGGTTGGTGAGGGAGGGGGCACCTCGGGAGATTGAGAAACTCAGAGAGCGGGAGAGGATGGAAAAGGTGGGTCAGGGGACCAACAGTCACTGTGTCTGCCTGTCTCTCTCGGACTGAGGGTCCTGCCCATCCTGGTCTCCACTCTGCTGGGCTCACACACAGCGCGGCTGCACGGGCGACGCCAGCAAGCGGGCAGCCACGCTGGATGCTCGCGCAGCCTTGCTCCCTGACTCCATGACGGCACCGGTCTTGTTCTGGCGGGTGAGCAGTCACAGACTCACTGTCCCAGGGTTTTCACACGGCGCGCTTCACCCGACGCTCCGGGCCTGGCCTCCTTCACGTTCCACCAGCTCCAGCTCCGACCTGGCTCTGGGTTCTGCCCCCAACAGCCATTTCCATTTTCTCTTTTACCACTTCCATCCTTCATTCACCAGTAAATGGTCCTTAGACTCTCCTAAACCTGCCAGGATTGGCCAACTTTCCCAAGACCATTTATTGACGAGTCTATGTGACGTGGCTGTCCCATGACAAACAGACGCACAGACACACAGACACGCTCGGTTCTTCCTTTCTTGGGATGTGCTGTCCTGAGCTGGGGCTCCACGGGCTGACCCCACGCCAGGAACATGTTCTAAAGCCTAGGAATGCAAATCACTGCTCCCCGTTTTCCTTTGACAAACACTCCTGGCTCACATTCATGATGTATGTGTCCCCAGCTGAACTTCAGAATCATTTTAACAAACTTTGAGTAAAAGCTCAAAAATCTGTACCAACTGAAAAATTCATTTGGGGAAGAACTGCCTCCCTTGCAATATCCAGCCTTTTCGTAAAGGAGTAGAAAATAGGTAGTTTGTGTAATACTTGATGCATAATCTAAAAATAACATTCAGTCTTGTACTGTATAAAAAAATTCACACAGCAAAGTGACACTAGGAATACAATTAAAAGGCAAGTGGCAATCTAAGAACAGTCAGGGCAGATGAATATTGTATGTATTAAGTACTCTTTCAAATATTTTTCATTTTTATCCGTTTTCATTTGTTCATCTTGGCTGTTCCTCCCCCCCAGGACGTGAACCCGGGTCCTTGGGACGCATCTGGACTGTGCTGGGCTGGAGGCGGCGGACCTAACCGCTACTCCACCAGGGCACGCCCTCCAAAAACTGTTTTTAAGAGAGAAGGGAGTGGAGGAAGACGCATTTAATGACGCAAAGATGGAAGAAGAGGAAGAAACAACTTAATCAGCTGCTTAGTTTCGGTTTTTCACCCCAGCCCCAGGTCCTGAGCCAGGTCCGTGAGTCCTCTGAACCTCCCTTGCGGGAGGTCAAGCACTCTTGAAATCAAGTGTGGTGCAGACATGCGACGTGATACTTTGAGACAGTAAAAGAGTATTAAAAATAAAGACATTTATGACATATAAAGGGGAAAAATCAAATAAGAATGCAGCTTGGACTTCATCAAAAGCATGTGTGCACACAGAGTGCACATTTAACACCGTTTCCAGACCCCAAACTGGACACTATGCGAATGTCCCCAACAGAAGACAAGCAGAGGGGTATTCAGCCTGGGAAATCACCCAGCGACACGAGCGGATGAATTTCCACTACCGCAGGGGACCCTCGTGAACGTTCCCTTAGCTGAGTAAGTCAGGCTCGCTACACACTGACGACTGCAACTATACGAAGTTCAAAATCAGACGAGGTCACCCTGCGTGTGAAAAGCAGGAGAGTGGGTTCTGCTCAGAGGAAGACGGGTGGGGAGGCGGGGATGTTCTCTGATGATCGGGGTGACGGTCGCACAATGCGTCCAGTCTATGAAAACTCACCGAGGAGCACACTTCGGTCGCCCTTCTATATGTCTGCCATGGTTCAGTTGAAAAGAAAATAGAGCATAAACAGTATGTAGTTTATTTATGTCAATACCCTTCCCTAACACACTGGAAGATAATCATGAGAATTATTGTCTTTGGGTATCTGAGTGGTAAAATTTGATGCAATTTTTTGAAATTTATGTTTGCATATATTTCCCTCCCACTATAATAAACACGATTTGAACAACTGAACAAAGGTTATAAAAGAGACATGAGGAATTGTTTAAGCAACTAAAATGCCTAACAGAACACAGATTAAATTTGCTCGTCTCTAAAGTTGGATACTACTCTGCTATAAAAGTGTTAATGACATGGAAAATGTCTACAGCATAAATGTGAAAGAAAAAACAGATTTAAAAACCATGTAAAATGATCTCGATGGCTTTGTTTCTCAGGAAATGTGCGCTTGCACTCCACTAAAAAGAACTGAATGAATGACGGTCAGATGCTAAATGCACACGGCTGTCTCGGAATCGTGGGATTTCTTACCACTCTCAGAGTTTATTTGTGCTTCCCGTGTTTCCAGCTTCTCCCCCGACGTACACGGGTTACCTTCTTAATAAAAATGCTCTTTTGAACACGAAGGAAAACCAGCAGTAGTTTTTATAATCAGATGGACCTGATTATGACACACGCGGTCTTCTCCTCACGTCAGAGCGTGGGACGCGGGAGGACACTCCCGACACCGCCATGAGACCGCAGCCAGCGTGAAGCCTGTCACTCCTGCATCGCACCTGACTTCGCACCAGTTTGGAGCTGCAGGGACCCCGTCCGAGAAGACCCCCAGTCCCCACCGCGAAAGACTCCCGCTTCAGGTCGAAGGCGGAGCTGTCTGTCTTCATCTCAACCGCTAGGAAGAGCTCGGGCTCCCGCTCCGTTCCTGCTGCGGAACCGTTCACACCTGGGAGGGGAACATGATCACTGGAAATCTGTGTCAAGGCGCAAAAATGGGTAAATCCTTCTGATGTGAAGAGGCCAATAAATGAAAAAGAGTGGAGCGCAGGGCCAGCTGCCGAGAGCACAGCTCACAAAATCCGGAGGCAGAAACCCGTCTGTGAAAGAACAGAGGTGCACGGTGCTCTGGGAAAACTGTGAAGGACTTTGCTCCCCAGGCCGCCCTGGGGGACCTCACGCCACCTGCTCGCTCCCCAGGCCGGACTTGCTCTGTCCTCTAGAACTCAGTGACCCAGCGACACCGCGTGACGTATTAGAACACGACCTGCTCCTCTCGCTCCCTCACCAGGAAACACATGGGGTCTCGTCATCCCCCCACAGGTCCCTACGGCAGTTCCCTTCCTTTCCTTTTCAGTCCGTCTCTCTGCTAGGCGCGGTGAGCGAATTCCACCCCACGTCCTCACTCCCAATGGCCTTCTGTCATCTCCGCCCTGGCGAGTTCACTTCCGTTCTTCTATTTTACGGTTCTGTCCTTCCTTCGGGGTTGTTTTTTTTAATAACTATTTCTTAATTGTAATTTGTTTTTTGTTTCCTGCAGGAGAGTCTGTCTTTATCCGCTAAGGCATTTTCATAATGTCTGCTTTAAAATTCTTGTCAGATCATTCCAACATTGGCCTTGTCTCCCTATTAGTAACAGTTAACTAGCTTTTCTTCCTCAAATTATGACGGCCTGCTCCTGCGAGGATGGGCATTTCTCGTTGTGGGGAGACACTGGGTCCTATTTGGCTGTCACTGTTGAAGCTTGGCATGCGGTTCCTGGTCTTCTAGACTGAGAAATTCAGTAGCAATAACAAACACTACATTTCAATAACAATCTAAAACGAAACAAAGGAAAAAGCTCTTCACTACCCTGAAGGCTGTCCACAGCTGGGAGGAGATACCATGAAATGCAGGCTTAGCTCCGGCTAAGTGAAGACATTATTCTCTCTTCTGTGCAGGGTGGCTGTGACTGTGGACAGGAATGACGACAATTCTGTGACTTGATCCAGCCCTTCCTGACATCCACATTCTTGCAGAGTATTCACCCACTGCTGGGGCCCACTCCCTCCCTCTTTCAGGACAGATTATCTGAAAGGGCTGAAATTAGCAAACAGGTTTCCCAGGAACAAGAAAAGACAACGTTTCCTGACTTGAGACCCCAAACCCTTCCAACCCGCGCGTGGCCCCTTCTCCTGCCTGCCCCTCTGCCGTGGGCCCGCTGGCCTACAACGTCTGCCTATGACACAGCGGTAGGATGGCAGGGACCATAACAGAGTCTCTATTTCCTCAATGCCTAGTCAAGAACACACTGAATGCATGTTTCTGGAAAGTACTGCAGCTTTGAGGGAAGAAAAATCAGTACCTGGAAACACCAAGAATACACTAGATACGATAGATATGTCATTTCGCTCTAGCAGAGTCAGGAAAGCTAGAAATGGCAGGCCCAGGTTACAGGTGAATAAGTTGATCTGAGCCTGAAGAAACACTTGTCTGAAGTGATGACGAAGGAAGACGGAGTCAGGTCCCGGTCGAGCTTCTAGAAGCTCCACCTGCCTGCTGTGAGGGAACGAGCCCTAAACACCTCTCCTGACAAACATCATAATTCCACTGGATTCTAAAACCAGCTCTCAGGTGACATGACTTCCACCGTCCTACTTAGCACTTTATCTCTACTAGTGGGATCTGCGGACACTGACCAAGCATTTGAAAAGATTTAGAGGGCAGGCGAGGTTTCCCAGGCTCTGAATTTAAGGCAAGAAAGGGCAGTGAGCAGCCGCTACAGAAGCCCTTCCCTGCGAAAGCAGCGGATGCAGCGGTTTGCTCTCCGAGAGGAAGCAGGGGCAGCTGCTCACGTGCCCGGGTGTCATCCGCGGGCTCCCTAGGGAGCGTCCAGCAAGATCTCTTCTCCTGCATCTCCAAAGGGTCAAAATCTCATCTCCCAGAAGAGGATGACAAGCGTCCAGCAACTGAGAGGGACTGTTTAGACAGGCCAGCTCTGTGAACCCGGAGTCGTCAGCCCTCTCCGGCCGGCACCGGGGGTGCGTTTCAGAGGAGAGATAACTCCCACACTCAGGGCAGGCCCGACGGGGACACGTCGCCAGGAAAGGCTCATCCACAAAGAAGGCCTCTTTCAGTGCCAAGTAAAAGCCTTAAATGACGCAGTGACCGCACACCCCGTCTCAGAGAGGAACGTCCTCTGTGGCAGCTCCACACACCCTGCTGCCCCGCGAACGTGGGCAGCCCCGCACGCCTGCACCGGCCGCTGCTCTCCCTCGGCGAGAGCCGGGCGGGGCCCCTGCGCACCGTGCTCCAGAGCTGGGCGCTGGGCTTCGGGACTCGGGAGGCAAGGACGGGGGCCGGAAACAGCACGGGGCAGTTTCCAGTGACAACAAGAACCAGGAAAACGGGCCGAGGCAGGGGCTCTGAAAGCCCAGTGTGGGCCTGCTCTGTGACACAGGCCGCCCTTGGCTGGGGCTCGAGGCCCCGAGCAAACACCAAGTGGGGCAGGGACACAGATGTGACTGCCTGGCGCACCTACGTCCAGAAAAACGATCCTCAAAATGAAGGAGAGGTGCCCAGGTGGCCTCGCAGCTAATACTCCGGGCACAATCCACACACATCCCAGGGTCCCTGGATCCAGAGCCAGGGCTGGGGAAACAAGCAAGAGGAGCAACTAAATAAAATGAAGTGCTTCTCCTTCCTCTCTCCTCTCTCCCTGCCCGCGTGCCTGCATTCCTGCCGGCACCGCCCTGAAAAATAAAAATGAAAGGGAAATTAAGACAGTTACGAAATTCCAGATAAATAAAACAAACCAGAAAATACTACAGGGAGCCCTGAAGTAAAACGAAACAGAAATATAGGAAGAAACAGACAATTCAGCAAAAATAGTTGGAGATTCAATAGCAAATTTTAATAACAGAAAAACATCAACAAGGGAATAAAGACTTAAACAACATTGGGTTTTTTAAAAGGACAGGTGCAGCAGGAAAGCAGGCGAGCAGAGGCAGGCAGCCAGGCAGGAGAGGAGGAGGAGCATTTACTTATTTTATTCAGCTCTTCACCTTGGTGGTTTCCAGGCCCCGGGTCTCAAACAGGGGACCTGGGGACTTGTGGGCCGTAACACCGGGCATCAGCCAGGGGGCCCCCGGGCAGGACATGCCGTCACCCTTTTAGCTAAAGGAATTCTATCTCAGCACCCAGGCTGTTCCTTACGCTCGATGCCAATACAAATACACAGAAAGATGAAAACGGAACAAAAATAATGAGATCAGCAAGGGCGCAGGATAACTGATCAATATCCAAACATTAATCCAGTTTCCACATAGGAGAAACGTGTGGTACAAAAACAATTCCACTTAGAGTCAGAACAGAAAGAAGAATAAAACACCGGAGAGTAAATCCAACACTCGAAGCTGGAGACTTGGACGCCGATCACCACAAGCCACATCCATGAGTCAGAAGACGTCACGCCGCTGACACAGCCACGCTCGCAACGCCATCTGCCCGGGTTATCAAAACCGCAGACCCTTTTGCAAGAACCGACCTGCTGAGCAAAGAGCCACGTGAAAGCACAAGAACCAAGAACAACCAGAACAGCGTGGCGAGGAAACCATCACAGAAAACGCCTACTTCTGGCTTTTAGAATTTACAGAGCTAATCAGGACAACGTGACACTGGCCGAGGAAAGAAGCACAGATGAAGAGAACAGAGAATTCAGAAACAAACCCTCCCGTGGTCAGTGGAGTCCAGATTCCAGTGGTGTCTGCTCACAAAAATTCACTCAGAACGGACCAGCTCCCGGATATGAGCTCCCCTTCTGAGACGGATAAATCTTCGCGGCCTCGGTGACGCACAAAGCCGGAGGGAGGGCCAGTCCTGCATCTCTCGGAACAGAGACCCCTGACGACTCAGCGACACAGACGCAGGTAAGCAAAACTTTTTTCATTTTATTTTTCATTATTTTTGAAGGGATATTGCATTTTGACAATGACTTCTGTGGAGGTATAGCTGGTGGTATTTTTACATATACAAATAACATAGTAGATTTACTAATACTCCCCCCTTTTTTTCTCCCTTCATTTACAGTCAACTCCTTTCATCCCATCCCCTCCCCCATCACTCTGGTGCCCCCCGACTTGCATTTTTGTCTCTCTTCTCTGAGTCCATAGTTGTTCGGAGCAGTGTTCGCCCTCTCTGTGTGTCTCTCTCTCTCTCTCTCTCTCTCTCTCTGTCTCTTTCTCTCTCTCCCCCCTCCCTGTTTTCAGTGTTGTTTAATTTATGACATTATTTATTTTCCCTTTATCCATCATATGAGTGCTATCATACAATGTCTGGCCTTCTCCTTCTGGTTCATCTCGCTAATAAGCATAATTCTCTCCCAAGTCCATCCACATTGTTGCAAATGGCAGGTTCTCTCCC
This sequence comes from Solenodon paradoxus, assembly GCA_004363575.1. Taxonomy (NCBI): domain Eukaryota; kingdom Metazoa; phylum Chordata; class Mammalia; order Eulipotyphla; family Solenodontidae; genus Solenodon; species Solenodon paradoxus. The sequence continues at coordinate 180,202 of RJWH01002773.1, read as the reverse complement.
TTTTGATGGCTGTATAGTATTCCACAGTGTATATGCACCACATCTTCTTCATCCATTCCTTGGCTTTTGTGAATTGCGCTGCAGTGATCTTGGGGGTGCACATATCTCTTCGGATAAGTGTTTTTGTGTCATTGGGGTAAACGCCCAGCAGAAGAATAACTAGATCGTATGGAATTTCCATTCTTAATTCTCTGAGGCCTCTCCATACCGCTTTCCAGAATGGCTGCACCACTTTACATTCCCGCCAACGGTGAATTAGAGCTCCCTTTTCTCCACATCCTCTCCAGCACTTATTATTTCCATTTTTTGGACAATAGCCATTCTTACCAGCGTGAGGTGGTATCTCATCATTGCTTTGATTTGCATTTCCCTGATAACAAGAGACGTAGAGCATCTTTTCATGAACCTGTTGGCCATCTGTGTGTCTTCCTTGTACTCGCCGCATTGTACCTAATTGTCCTACTGCTCTTCCTCCTCCGGTTCCTCCTCCTGCTCCTGCTGCTCCTCCTCCCACTTCTTGCAGCAAAGGGCCAGACCTTCTCTTCCCCAAGTTGCATCCTCTGGTCTCACAGTTCGCTCTTCAGTAGAGGAAGTGCCCTCTGCAACGCGAAAGAAACTCGTCTGAGGCAGATGACACAGGGCTGCCGGAGACGGGTCTGGAGATGCCACCACCAAGCTCCACAGTCGCTGCCCTGAAAGTGTCCTCTCACTACTGAAAGTGTCCTCTCTCTGACATCTAAAGGACTAAGAGACAACCTGAAAGTGTTTAGTCATCAGTGTCCCCGCAGCTTCCGATGAGCATGCCAGCATCTGCACACGGGCCCGGGGACCCCGCCAGCCGCCAGCCCCCGCATTCCATGTGCCGGGGGGAGCTCAGTGTGGGCCTGGTACAATGTTTCCGATGGACGGTCAACCATAAATGCCCCGGTGGCTTCAGCATGTTTTCTGTAGACTCGGAAATAAACGATGAGCACAGAGGTAGTTCCATCTGCTTCTATTCGGCGTCCGACGTGCAGGCACCCCGGGGTGATCTCTGGTCTCCCCGCATCCTCTGGGACACGGTGCCTGCGTCGGGGCTGCGCAGCTCGGGGTGGTCTCGCGGAGCGGGGGGCAGACGGCCGGGGCGGGGCAGGCAGCTCGCTGGTTCGCGCCACAGAAGATGGGCAGTGGGACACGGCACGCAGCCCCTCAGGCTCAGCAGCACAGGCCCAGCCTCGCCGAGCTGGCTTTTGAGGACCAATCCATCGCCGCCGTGGGCCTGTCTTCCCAAGGGCAGAGACGCGCTGCCACCTCTGCTGCATACAGGAAAGTCGCCAACTGGCAGCGGGGCCCCGTCAGCCGAGGGGGCTGGCGAGTCCTTCGTGGGCAGACGCGCCTCTGCCCGTCAGGCTCCTGTCCGCACTGGCTCGTCACTGGTGGAAAGGGTTTCCGAGGGCAGCGCCGCGTGAGTGTGTGCGCGGCGTCCCCACACTCAGACACCAGCGAGTGCCCGAGAATTCACCTCAGCTCAGACACTCGACCCAGCGAGGCACCGGACCCCACGAGGTCAGGGCGCCGCTCCCAAGACCGCCGTCCACTTCAGATGTCGGTCACGAGCCCAGGCTATTCCTGGGGCCTCTCAGCAAATCACGACAGATCAGGCTCCCCTGCCGCCTCCCAGTCCCATTCATCTGCCGGGATGGGACAGCACTCTCCAGGTCACTAACACCACAAAGGATGCGTGAGGACGCGCCGATGGCAGGGTCGCCTCGGGCAGTGCTCCCTGCTCCTCCAGGTGCCATCCTCCCAAACCCGCTCTGTTCGCCGGCCCAGCGGCTCTCCGGACCCCGGCCCGTGACCGCTGTGCTGTGGCGGCCTCATCGCTCAGGCAGCCACGGGCAGTGGAACTCCCTCTCCAGGCTCTCCCGGCCCAGGGAGACGAGCAGGACTGAAAGCTCCCACCTGTCACCGCGGTGGGTTCTAGGCAACCAGCCCTTATTCCTGGCGCTTCCCCGAAAGTCACCCCACTGCCAGCACGAGAGACCCTGCGCGCTCTCAGCCCAGGAACCCAGGGCTTGGGAGCTGCGAGCCAGACACCGTGGAGAAAAACCAAGTGGAGGCGAGAAACCTGTGTTGGCCGTCGGTGTGACCGAGCAGGTGTTTCCATTAGTGACAACAGTGCACTGGCGGAAACGTCGCTCACCTGGCTCCCCACCGTCACCACCATGTTGTGCCAAGGAATTCAATCCACAAGCAAAGAACGTGGGTCATGGACTCATGTCCACAGCATTCGTTAGTCTCACGGTGTCCCAGTCACCGGGTGAAATGGCACAACGCCCCCCTGGTGATGCTGCCCCCCAGCTTTCTACGTCTGGACCAGAGGCTGTTTCAAACATGTCTGACTGGTCCTTCTGAATTGCTGCGGCTTCTCCTGGGACCCAGGGCTCAGCGCAATGAGCAGCTTTCTTCTTCCTCCAGTTGAATTCTCCGTGTCGTCGACAGGGACACAGATGCGTGAAATGGGCTGGTGTGCGCGTTTTCAAAGGGCAAGTAGTTTGAAATAGAAAAGCTACAATAAAACACTGCACTTAGCAAGGTGTTTCACGCTCGTCTTCAACCGTGTCAAAGCAACATCATTATAAAGAGATTTGACCCTCGATGACATCCCACTGAAAGAGAACAAAGAGGAGAAAATAAAGTTCCTCTGGGCAATTTTTAAAAATCCCCGATGTGGCCCCATGCGGGAGGGGAAGTGTGGAATGACCTGGAACACTGGCGGCCGCACAGGCCCAGCCCTGCGCCAGCAGGACGGCAGCCGTCCGGCGGGTGCCGGGCTCCCCCGTGACCGAAGGCAGCTGCTGCTGCGAGGAGACGTGCGCCACCAGCTCCGGGAGATGATGGACTCCGAGCAAGCGCTGGCCAGGCGGCCCACCGGCGGAGGGCGCAGGGGCCCGGCGGTCAGCTCTGGAGCAGGTAGTGAAGCCTGGGGCGCGCTCATTCAACCGGGAGAAATGGAAAGTCCATGTCTCCTCCTCCTTTTCTCAAAACCCAAAGGTAAAGCCCTAAAGCAGACTGCAGGCTTCAGCGTCACCCGCAGCCCCACTGCTGGGAACCAGGCCCGGTGCACCGACGCTAAATTCGACAGACACAGCTGGAGTGCCCGTGTGTGCCGGGCAGACAAGGGGCCCAGGACAGAGCAGCCCCGACTTCCAGGAGCAGCGGGGAGGACGCTCCATGTGCGTCTGGCCTATGCGTCTTTCTCCTGGAGCCTCAGTTCTGCAAAGCAGGTCCCGGGGAACATGCACCGGGGGCTCCAGCGGCCACTTGTTGCCCCCTCCTCCTTGCAAGGTTTTCCAGTAGCGTGTTTGTGTGCTTTTTCTGACACCCACAAAGTCCCACTTCAAAAAACTGGGGAGATGTGACAGTGCTGAAAGAAAATCGTCACCTGACGCCCACAGCCGCGCTCCGACACCTGCCCGGCCCCAGCCCGCTCCTGGCAGGCGCCATCGCGGGTCCCGTCAGACGCAGAGCTGCGTCCTCTCTCCCGCGCACGTCCAGCTCAGCACTGAGGCCACTCAGAGCCCCTCCCACGGTCCACGCCACCGCATTGGGGGTGCCACCGGCCCGTGCACAGTGACGGCCGGTGACCCTAATCTGGTTCTGCTTCACCGAGCACGGTGATCAACATTTGTGCATATGAGGTTTTCCACACTGAAAGCTTCCCCTCGGGCTGGTTTCCTGGAAAGAAAACAACGAGGCCTGAGGTTAAGAAAACTCCAGCTCCCGAGACACACCGCGGTGTCCACCCGAAAGGCAGTGAGTGTCTGGAGGCTGAGGCTGCCTGGCGAGCAGGACGGAGGGAGGGCAGCGGGGAGCAGGGCGTGGCCCCCACCTGCCCTGCGTGTGCAGACGCACCGGGGGTGCAGCTTGACCTGAAAACGGGTCCAGGTCCTGAACCCCAAACGACACTATGAACAAAACCTGATTTCTGCTACCTACATTTGCAGCAAGTTCCAGCCTGGGAAAGAAAATCAAAGTGAGAAGAGAAAGGCCAAACGCTGGTGTCTGCAGTCTGAAAAGGCCTGTGGCCACTCTCGGGAGACGACGGAGAGAAACCCAGGAGGCGCCGCTGGGGACAGCAGAGCCACTGGGTCCTGCCCCCCCGGGCAGGGGAGCGACCTCGACGGGGCAGGTAGACACTCCGCCCCTTCCGGCAGCCCCAGCCGACTCATCCTCGGGCCCTGCCGCCTTGGGGGAGGCCGTTTGAACACCTTCCGGAGCGCAGAAAACGGTGCTTGAGTTTTCCTCGTTCTCACTGATCAGCACGACGCTGGCACCACCAGCAGCAGGCGTCGGGGGGCAGAAAGTGGGGCGACGGCCGTGGGAAAGTGGCGCCAGGCCCGGGATGCTGAGGCAGCCCTGGGGGCGGTCCAACCCTCGAGGCCTCACAGCTGCAAACCCGCAGGCCGATTTGGGAAAGGCTTTCAGCAAAGATTCAATTAAAACACGCTAATTTTTCTCTAATGACCCACAGAAGGAAGAGAAGAACTCAAGCACTCAGATCACCTATCATTCTAGCGAATCGAAGTCCCTGATGATCAGTAAGTTGTTTTGCTCAAACAAGCGAGACAGGCAAGCCACACTCACGCGGCGCAGACGCAGGAATGGCACCTGCGTGTCTTCCGAGGCTGGAGCTGCAGGTGAAGAGAAAGGTGCTGGAGACCGGTTCTCCGGAGGCTGGGAAAGACGGGTGCGGGGCGGAAGCGGTTAGCTTGCACACACGTGAGCACATGCGCGCACACACACGCTCGTGCTCTGGCTCCTGTCCTGTCCTCCCTGACTCCCTGGCAGGAGGCTCCAGGCCCCACCAGCCCTACCAGCTCGGGGCACTCACACCTCACGTCCAAAGAGAGGCACACAGGTGACCGTGACGGCGCCCCATGATTCAGTGTCAGGCATTATCTGAGGACCGTGACAAGAAGGTACATCGGACCCCAGGCCACGGCACCTGCGTCCTGCGCCACCAAGCCCCGGGCACCCTGCGCTGTTTCCGGGGGGCTGCCCCCTCGCTAAGCCGTCCGCCCACAGAGCAGTCTGCTTCCAGCTCAGACGCCTCGGTTGTCGCCCCAGGCACAGAACAACTTTCTGCCAAGGGACCTTCCTTCCCCGTCAGTGATGCACACGCTCCCGTGTCTAACGCACAGATCTCCGAAGTCAAAACGCTTAACGTACGGTTTCCTAGGAAGAGGACGGGGCAAGCCCAGCTGCTGTGTAAGCTCCTGTTCTCCCTTCACGACGGCACCGAGACTGGGGTTTCTCGGTGAAGCACCCGGTTCCCCACCTGAGGACCCCGTGCCTCCCCACAGCAACCCTGGGGGCTTGGCTCTGGAGTCTTCTGGTCGCCAGCAGGCACCCGCAGGAGACCCCCCGACCTGGGGTCACGTGCTCGGGACAACTCAGGTCTCACCCGCCAGGGTCCGGGGAACGTCAACGGCGAGTTGAAGAGGGACACCCGGGCAGTGGAGGGGCACCGGGGGCGGCGGCCAGAGTGGGGCAGGGCCCTCTCCCGACGGGCGGCAGCTTCCCTCGCAGGCTGGCTGGACGCAGCGGCTGGCGACGCACAATCCCGGACGCCTGGGGCTTGGAAAGAGAATTGCAGCTTCTGGGCTTCTGAAGAGCTCAGGGTTCTTCCAATGAGCACACGCGCGGGCATGTGTCCCTGGCTCAGCTCCGCTCCGGCCCTTATCCGGGCACGTCCGACCCCCGTGTCCGTGAGCGCAGCCCCTCGGAGGGCAAAGCAGGTGACCGAGCCGGTGGGTGCAGACAGCAGAAGCGCGTGCTGTGCACGGCCTCGGTGCAGCTCAGACGTCTCGGTGTGCGGGTGCGTAAGAGCCAGAAGAAACCCGGAGTCCACCAGGAGCCACCGGCCACTGCGCGCGGACATGCAGCGGCTCCGGCAGGAGACCAGTCGGCGCATCGGGTCCTCTCTGCAGGCGGCGTCAGTGGCCGCCTCCCCGAGAACGGGAGAGAAGCGTCGCTCGTGGAAGAGACGGCCCCCAGGAGGACCCAGGACAGGCAGGCGGCACTCGGGCTCGCAGAGCAGAGAGCAAAGGAAAAACGGGTTCTGTCCCTTTTCTGCGCTGTGAGGTTGGCAGTGCTGGTGAATTTATCCCTGTATTAATCCCTGGCAAGGCACGCGGCCTGGCACGCTCCCACACGAGAGCAAAAATACAGCAGCTTTCCTGGAGGGCTCCTGGCAATATCGCTCAAGAATGTAAGTGAATAAATGCTGGCAACGTAATTCATCCTCGAAAAATAAATATGCCGAGAACAATAAACAATAAAAAGTATAAGGTGAAACCCGTGGGCACCTGCAGCAGAACTGAGGTGACAGACAGGGAAGTGGGCGGAGCCCGCTGGACCACGGGAAGGACACCGGTGATGGACACCGGTGATGTGCCAGGGGGCACACACATCTGGAGGGGGACTGTGCGTGAGACTGCATTTTAATATGTACAGTAAGTTACTATAATAACATATATATTTTTTAAGTACAAGGTGATGAGTGCTTTAAAGAAGATTTTCTTGAATAAATGAGGGTGCACAGATGAAATGCGCGGTCAGGCTAACAACGAAGACACAGGGCAGTCACTGACGCGAACGCCACTCTTGTGTGTTCGTCCTAAAACAGACCTGTTCGTGTTCAAAAGTTAGTTATGTGGGTCTCATTTCTCCAGGGTGTTGACTCAGCGTCACAGTAAACAACGGGAAATGAACAAGTGGGGTCAGCACTGTATTTGGAGAAAAAGAAGCCAGTTAAAACATCTTTTTTTTTTTTTTTTTTTTACCAAATTTTGATGATAACGTTTTCCCTGGGAGGAGTATTTAGGAAAGACCCTAAAATTCATGACAAAGCCTAAAGGGTCAAGAACGCTTGGCACCATTTTGAAGAAAGGGGTTAAGAGGGGAAGGTTATGATAAAGCTTTAATAGTAAATAAAACGATGTGAGCTCAGGACTCACAGAGGCGGACAGAGGAGAAGAGAGCTAAGAAACATGCAAAAACGTCACAGAAATCAGCGTGAGGAGGGACGCGCCGGTGCGGGAGCCATGACCCCCGCCTCCCACAGCAGGGACGCCTGTGTCTCGGGCCGACCACAGGCCACCAGCTTTATCCAGCAGGAAACTGCAATTTATAGAAAAAAAACTAGAAAACCAAAACACACGTTTTCAGTCTCTGCGGGAAGGGCACGGAGAGCAGAGAACCCCATTTCGGTGTCTCAGGTGGACCAGAATCGAAGTGTCTGAGGGACCGGGCACAGGGAGGGTCGGGAGAGAGGAGGACACCCCGTGCGGGGGTGACGGCGCCCCAGCTTCAGAAATCAAGCCACGACGCCCAGGACAGGCCGCAGCAGGGACGCGGACGGCGGGAGCCCGCAGCGGACTGGCCGAGGACCCTGCGCACGAGGGCGCGTGGGGGGCTCCCACGAAGCTTTCACAGCAGCAGGAGGCAGAACACCTGTCTTCCGGGGTGGGGGGCGGGTGCTCAACCCCCGCTTAAGCAAGAGCACTTTAAAAGAAGTCATAACACAAAGAAATGCTGCGTTAGACCCACCGACGAGACCCACAATTATCAGTATGCGTGACGCAGGTTGACAGAAAGGTTGGGTGAACAAAGCGACAAACATCAGCGACCAGTCTTCAGTGACACAAAATTTGAAACACAAACTCAGGCGATCTGTTCTCATGGGCTCGCACTGTAACGGGGTGCAGTTTGCTCCCCAACTCTCATCCTTCACTGCTTGGATTCCTTCTTGCTGAGCAGAGCACTTTCGCCACGAGAGGTAAAGAGCTGCGCTGAGCGCCAGGGAGGACAAAGGAGCCCGGCCCCGCAGACGGGGCAGCGCAGTCGGCAGCTCTCGCACTGCCTGTCCTCCCCACTCGGTGCGCGGCGTGCAGACTTGGAAGGCACATGCCGCCATCGAAAACGGGGAAGCCACTCACCTCCTGGAGTAAAGCGCCCGCACACGCGTGCACGCACACGGCAGACACCCGCACTCGTACGCGGGCACAGCAGCCGTCACACGAATGCAGCCGACTGCACCAGCCCTGACGACAGAAAAGGGAACAGCGTGGCTGGAGGTGCCAGGAGGGTCAGCGGCAGCCTCTCCGCAGCCGGACACCACGGCCCAGGCCTGCGTTCACCCTCTCCCAGTGGCAGTGGCGACAGTCTTGACCAGCTCGGCGAGGGCAGCATCTGCCGCAGGAAGGAAAGTCCTTCTCTCGACCTTTCAGGGGACTCTGGGGTGAGATGAGACCAACAGGGTGGTCACACACCAAAGTGAGCTTCTCAGCTGACTCTTCAAAGTGACAGGACATAGGCCGCCAAGCCACCCGCCCCCAACCCACAGGCGTCCAAGGGGGTGCAGGGCAGGCCTGCCAAACGGACACCGGAGCGACCACAGTGTCCGGAAGTCGGCCCGGGAGGCTGAAGGCTGGGTTCTCCTCCAGGGCCTTCCGGGAAGGAGGTGGGCAGCTCCGCTCCCAGCCGGCGTGGCGCCACCGTGTGGTCGCAGGGCGAATGGTTCATCAGTCACTCCGCTGTGAAATTCTGACTTTCCACCAGTTTTCAATTTGGAGGAACTCAAAATATTTCCATTTTTGTTTCAAATGAAAAATCATTCATCTCTGTTCTTCATTCATATTCTAATTCCACACTATTTCTGAAGTGTATGATTCAAATGCACTCTGAATAAACCAGCTTCCATTTGTCAATGTCAGCACTGTTATATCTGGGGCCTGGCTCATGACACCCTGAAAAATCCAGGAGCAGGGTGTGGTGGGGACTCGCTTCTCGGTCTCCACCCAGATCTAAGAGTAGATTCTTCAAGCTTCAGCAATGGGTGAGGTCTGGATGGAGACCTAAGCTAAGTCGGAAACCAACTGCCTTTGGTTTGCATTCATTAAAAGAAAAAAAAAAAGGAAGAAGGAAAGCATCCAGCAGTTTCCTTTAGCTGTGAAGCAGACTTGATGAATAATAATGGTGATAAAAGTAAGTTCTCCTGACGAAACGATGACGGGTGACGGCTACTCATGGGAGACAGTGTCTCTAGGGGTGATGGAGATCGGGGGCACTCTCAATCTCAGGCACCGGGTACACACAGTATTTGGTGTGTGAAAATCCACTGAGCCTATGCTTCCGATCTGGGCAAGTTCCCGCTGCTTCATGTTACACTTCAATGTAATGTTAAATTCACCGGGATCTGCCCAGCCCTGACTGCGCCTGTCTTTCTCGTGTCCCTTGAAGCGGATAGAGAAGCCTGCAGAGACACAGCCGAGCTGCACCCCTCTCCACAGAGTGCCCCCCACCCCACAAGGCAGCCCGGGACAAGGAGAGACAGCCGGCCTACGGGGAGGTGGGATTAGGGAAGATGCCTGTCAACAGGAAGCCAGAAAGGGTATTTTGAAAATCTGAGCAAATGAAATTTCTCTAGAAAGACGGATTTTTAGATCTATGGGTAGGGTCCCAGATGCTGCTGTGACGCCTCCTCGGTTCACCTCCATTTAAACCCACTGCCCCCCAGGCTGACTGCCTTCTTCACCTGCCCTGTCTAGCAGGTCTCCAGACCCCCAAATGCCTGGGTAAGACCAAAAGCAGTGAGAGACCTCACAAAATCCAGTAACCATTTCATCCGAGAGCTGGGACAGGAAAGGCTGTGCTGGAGGGCTGGGCCGGGCGATCACGGAGAGGAGGGAGGCTTCTCCGCAGCTCACAGCCTGAGAACCGTTGTTCTCAAAGGGCCTGGCTCCACCCTCCCCTGGGAAAGCGCAGCGGGCAGGCCAGGCTGGGGGGAGGGCCGCGGAAAGGACGCTGGATTCCCAGCACTTTGCAGGAGCAGGCCGGCTGGCATTAGCCAAGCCGGCCCAGAGCGCACCGGATTCTCCTAGAAGTCCGTGGCCGAACCGCTTCGTGCAGGCTGTGTCTGTGTCAGATACATGCCCTGGGCCCAGAGCAGGGCGAATCTCAGAGCAGGAAGCCAGCCAACCCCCTGTCCCCAAGCAGATGCTCCTAGATTACTAAGTGAGGAGGACGGAAGGGATGGTCTAAATGCTGCAGGCCCAGGGGTTCCACCTGATAGGGCTCATCTCGGCGGGCTCCCTACCGCTACCCCCAAACCTTTCTTTGCAAGTCCCCTTGGAGTAAGTTCCCACCTCTCCAAATTCGGAGAGTAGTGGGTATGAGAAGCCCCAGTAAAGCTGAAAGAACACCCCTCCCGGCAACAGTGACTCCCCCTGGCCGTGCAGGGACCAGGCCAAATGCCAACGCCTCGGGGTCCTGGCTCTGCACACCGGCCGTGACCTTGAGCGAGTCCCTGGTTAGCCCCATTTTACAGAAATTAAGAGTTCAAAAGAGTGCAGCGGGGCGCTTCCCCGGGTTTAGAGCCTCTCCGTGCGCCGGAGCCCGGCATAGCCGCGCGCCGCGAAGCGCAGAGGCCGGCGGGGAACGCGCGGTCCGACCCCGCGGCAGCGCCCGCAAGTTCAAAGCCAGTGTCCTCGCGCCCCGCACCGCTCGGCAGAGAGGGGCGCCGGCTGCACGCCGCGGGTCTGCGGGGACGTGACACAGCTACACGCGCGCACACACGCGCACTGACACGCGCGCACACGCAGACACGCACAGACACGCGCGCACTGACACGCGCGCACACGCAGACACGCACAGGCACACGCGCACTGACACGTGCGCACACGCAGACACGCACAGGCACGCGCACTGACACGCGCACCCGAAGTTGCACAACACCCGCGGTGGCGGCGGCGGTGGCGCGGAGCTGCCTGCGGGCAGGGGCCGCTACTTACGCGGGGTGGCCCGGCCGGGGCAGGTCCAGCCGAGGTCATCGATGGCGGCCAGACGCGGGCCCCCGTCGCAGCGCGGCCGCCGCGGGAGACGGTACGGGACGGGACCGGACGGGACGCGGCGCGGCGGCGGCTGCCAGGGTGGGCCGCGCCGCAGGCAGCCCGACGCCCGGCCGCAGCCGCCGCCACCTGCTGGCCCGGCCGCCGGCCAATCAGCGGCGCGCGGGGCGGGGCGGGAGGGGCGGATGGGCCGCGGGCGGCGGGAGGGCGCGTCGGACGGCGCCTGCGCGGCCCGGGCGTCCACCGCCTCCCCGGCTCCCGGCGCGAGGGCGGGGCTCCGGGCGGGCGGCCCGCGCACCCGGCGGGCACACGCGGCGCAGTGCGGCGCGGGCTGCGGCCGGGAACCGGCCTCGAGGCCGGGCTCCTCCCTCCCCGACCGGAGTGGCCGCCACCGGCCCGCGGACCAGCCCGGCCCGCGGCGCCTCCTCCCACGGCTGCGCGCCGCGCCCGGCTTGCGTGTCCACCGTCGCCGTGGGGACCACCCTGGGACCTGGGTCTCTCGCTCGCCCCGAGTTTGCTGCGCTGGCGACGCTCAGTGGGTGCGCGCGGGGCTCAGGGCGGCGCCCGGACGGCTGCAGGCCGAGACCTCGGCTCGCCGGTCCTGCTGGACAGCCGCGGAGGGGAGGGCCGTTCGCAGGCCCCTGCGGCCCGCCCTGCGACTGTGGCTGCAGGAGGGAAGCCCCGTCGGCCCCAGAATTCAGTGCCCCGAGCTGCGCTGGTCCCGCTCCAAGCCCCGCTCCAAGCCCCGCTCCAAGCCCGGGAGTGTCGGGGCGGCGGGGAGGCTGCGCCCTCCGCACACGCGGTCTGAAACAACCGACACGTTCTAGAGAGAACTTGGAAGGGAAAGGATTTGAGTTCCCTGCTGATCTGCTGGCCCTCTTGAAGGAGCGTACTATTCCCCAACTGGTTAAAGCGGAAGGAAGGTGGTGTGTGGCTTCTGTTTTGTTCACACGAATTTTAACTTCTTTTATCCACGCTGGATTGGCATTCGCGTGGCACCCAATTCAGAAAGCGCCGCCAGCCGCCCAGTCGCATTCCCCTAGGCGCCCGCCGGGCCTGCCCCGGGTCTCCTGGGTCCCCTGGTCCGCACCCCAGCGCCACCGCCTGAGCCTCAAGGGTGTGCCTCCCGACCGCTGTTGTCACCCACGTTTTAGATTCCCTGACCCCGAGGCTGCCGGCGCCATGTGTCCCGCGTCCCTTCCCAGAGAACATCTGCGTGCGCACAGGCATGCTTGTCTCCTGCTGCTTTTTTACCTTGTTTATACAAAGTGGTAGGTCTAGCTGCCCGCCCAGGTGGGTTCAGAGGTTTGACGTGTGCCAGACATAAAACTGGTCTCTTCATCCCATCCCCTCTCTCTCCTCCCCGGGCCCCTCTCCTCTCTCCCTCCCGTCTCTCCTCCCCTCTGTCCTCTGCTCCTTCCACTGTCCCCTTTCCCCTCTTTCCCCCCACTCTGTCTCTCTTCCCCGCTTCCCCCTCCACCCTCCCCTGTGCTTGGCTCTCCAGGACTCCTGGCTAAGCTGACTTCCTCCTGCGGTGCATCTGGCAGCTCAGGATTCTCTTCAGGACAGTGGTCAGGATCCAAGAATAAGTCTCCTTTCCAGAAAGCGCATTAAGCTGCCCAAGGATTCTCCTCTGCTCCGCCTCAGTCCTGAATCCCCGTCTCTGCAGCCTAGGACCTGGGCACTGAGACGGTGGGGACTGGCATCTTCTGATTGCTTGTGGGGTGGGAGGACGGCGAGGTGAGGTCAGTGCCTGGCGGCCGAGGCACATCTGCCCAGATGTTCACAGGTTTTTCTTGATGCTTTCCCGCACCTGCCGGCCACACGGAAAGTCCCTCATCCGTATACCCAGCCTGGGGAGCCTCCGGCTGGGCCCCAGGGTAGAGATCTGACTGCTGGACTGAGCGCTGACTCTTAGGTGGCGCCGGGGGCTGCATCCTGACGGGGATGGGCTGTTTGACCTCATGTGAGCTCTTTACAAATGTCTTAAGATGTACATTCGCCTCTTTGCAGATGCTTTCGGCATCAAGACCCTAACACCTTCCGTAGGTGATAAACACATTCAAAGAAAGACAGATAAATAGGGTGGTGGGATGACTTGGCAAAGTCACAGGTAAGCTAGGAAGTACAATGAGAAGGCGTCCCTGCTCCTGGCTGGCTCTCCTTCTGGTCGCAGACCACAGGTCTTCTCCAGCTGTTATCAGTGTTTTCAAGGCTCCAGTAAGGCTGGTGCTGGAGATGATCTGCGTCGTGAAGGGGAAGGCGGCCGCGGTGACTCCCGATTGCCGCGCCGCAGAGTGGCCGGTTCCAGCCTGCGCGAGCGTCCCTCCTTCCCGCTCAGGACTGCAGGCAGCGCCCCGTCTCCACTTCTGCGGGACCTGCCGCCTCAGGGCCCAGTGGTCGCTCTTTATTGGCAAGAGTGCGTTTCCTGTGCACACAGGGAAGGTGCCATCTTTGATAAGATGTGACTCAGACTCCATTTCGTGGTGAGAAGATTGATGAGTTTGTGCTGGAAGGAAAGGGACCTTTGGGTGGAGAATTGGGTCGAATCAAAGGCACATTAATCATGAGACGGAAGGGCCAGCCTGACTCCTCTCGGTGCCTGCACGACCTTGGGACAGTCCTTCCCTGCACCGCGCCCCAGGCCCTCAGTGTGAAAGGTGACCGACCGTCCGCAGTGACCCAACAGGTTGTAATTCCTCGACACGACTTTGTGAAGTTGATTTGCACGTGATGAGACCTGATAGAGGTTAACTGAAAATGATCATCTTTCACCTGTGAAGGAAGCCTGTGCCATTTCAAGGCCTGGGGCGTCGAAACCTTCGCCCCCTGCGTCCCTGTCAGTCACAACACGACCTTCCAAACCGCTTTCCCTCTTCCAGGCCGCTTAGCATTTGTTGTGTAATATTATTAGTCTTTGGCTATATCTCCAATCTCCCCAGCTCCCCTGGAGATGCCTTGAAATTAAATCACCTCTCTGACGCCCTTGGGGACGTGGAACGTTATATATAGACATGCAATAATTCTGTGTTGAATGAAAAGTATGTGATGAAAGAAAAAGCAATAAATCGAACCTCATCAAAATGAAAACTAAGCGTTCTGTGAAAATCCTATTAAGAGGATAGAAACAAATGATGCACTGGAAAAAATATTTTCCAATAACATCTGCCCAACTCTCAACAGTTTTCAGCAGTCAAATAAAACAAAGCAGAACTGCGAGCACACAAACCAGAGCATAGACAAAAGACACGACATAGTTCCTCCGAGAGCACATGCGAGTGACAGAAATGACCTGAAAAGATCATCGGCGTCATTAACCCTTTGGGAAATGTGAGTTAGGAGCGTAATGAGCCTTCACTGCATACCTGTCAGCGGGGGTAAGGGACAAATCCAGACAACAGCAAACACCCAGGATGGGGACACGGGGTCCCCTCTGCATTGCTGGGGGAGCACAACATGGGGCGGCTATTTCTGTGAAACAAGGATCAGGTCCCCACACGACCAGCAATGTCACCATGTGCTTTTTTCCTGGAGACGTGAACACGCACGTCTGCACAGAAGCTGGTGCGAGAATGTCCACAGCTGCTCTGCTTGGAGCAGGCGGACATCAGAGCCCCGCCCCGGCTCCCACGGGGAGCAGTTCGGGGAGGACAGTCATCTCAGAATATGGTCAGCATACTCCAGGGCAACAGACTGCTAGGCGGTAACTCCGATGGTTTAAGAGCACTGTGCCCAGTGAAGAAGGCAGCTCAGGGTACGCGTCCATGTCACACTCCCAAAACGGCAGATGAAGATCGGAGAGTCGTGCTCAGGACTTAGGGGCGGACGGCGGGATGGGGGGCGGGTGTGCATGAAGGGTCCCCCAGGCCCGGGGGGACCGTCAGCTCGGAGCGTGGTCCCTGGAGGCGGCTGGCACGCGCCACACTCTTGAGTGCTCAGGTCGCTGCTGAAAAGCGGATCAACTGCCTCCGCCCGTCCCGCCAGCTTCCAGGCTGGAGTCTGCATCGCGGTTATAAAAGAGGTAACGCTGGGGGCGTTTGGGACCTCCCTGTACATTTCTTGACAACTTTCTGCGAACCTACAGTCATTTCATAACACCGATTGACGAGGAGCAGGACTGGTGTGACAGCATGACACTGGACGCCCCATGTGGGACGCTGTCAGCTGACGGGTGCAGACGTCACGACATGCTGACGTCTCGTCAAGCCCAGAGGGGCTGGGGCAGAAGAGGGGCGGAGAGCAGAGGAGAAGGCAGGTGTGCGGCTCCTGACCCGGCCAGGCTGCCCCTCGGCAGGGCTCTGCCGGGGAAGAGCCCTTCCTGGAACCCGGCAGGTCCCAGGGCAGGGGCGGCCCTTCGATCCTCGGGCTCTCCTGTCCGTGAAGCCCGGCAGACCGAGACGCTGTCTCCATGTGGACAGACCATTTGTAAAATGTAAAATAGAAATGAATCAGGTATCACTTGTGGAGCCTGTATCTCTGAGTACTGCACATTGTGTGAACACATCGGATGCTGACATCTCTTTTCAGGGTGCGCCGAAGTGGGGGGCTCCTGCTTTCTTTCCAGGGATGCAGTTCAGGAGCCTGTAAGAAATGGTGCTGATGCTGGATCTGGTGCTGCCCGGAGCCCAGGCGTCTGCACCCGGCTGTTAGGCGAGGCTCCTAATTGCCGGAGATAGGAATTGGGGGCCAATTATCTGTTGAGGAGGCGCCCCCAGGAGAAAGGGGAAGAGGGCAGCCTTACAGACGTTCCTCAGATCATGTCCTCTCTGCCCAACGCCTATGTTGATGGCAAAGACCCAGCAGGTTGATGTCTGCTGGGCACTGTCTGTGCAGCGGCGCAGCCCCCGTGTCCGGCGGTCCCTGTGGGCCAGGTGCGCCAGGTGTCTCCTTGTCGCAGGCTGAGTGGGGTGACGAGCCTGCGGGGAAGGCGGCCCGAGCCGAGGGCCTCCTGGACGGCGCACTGGAGCTGGGACATGAGTGAGCCATCCCGGGTTCTCCTTTCCAACTGGGAGTGTCTGGCGTGCGTGTTTGGACATTTGGTGATGTTTTTAGGCCAGATTCTGCCGTCAGAATGGAACTCTTGTTTTCATCAGCCTGTGGTCACATCTGTTGTGTGGCAGGTCATTTACTTAGAGTCTGTTTCCAAGACCCTGTGGGCAGAGTGAAGTGAGGACGGCCTGACAGTGCGGAGCAGAGGGAGGCGGTCTGACGTGGAGAAAGACGTGAACTGACCCTGCAGACTCTGGAGCGAAGGCCCGCCGGGTCCAGTGCCCCCGCCTGCATGTCTCCCGTCTGACTGGTCTGGAGCGGAGCCTTGGGAAAAGTAGCTGCTGATTCCAGAAGGATATTCCCTGAAAGAGAATGAATTCTCTAGTTATGTCGGGTCAGGTGAGCAGGACAGGCTCACACCTGAGCTCTGCTGTCAGGTCAGGGGAGCAGGACGGGCTCACACCTGAACTCCATTACACAAGGGAGCAGGTGCTGCTGAATTTGGTTCTGTGGATGTCAAAGAAGTGAGGGCAGTTTTGGTGAAGGATAATGTGAGGTCACTTCTATTTGAAAACCATCCATGAAAGGGGCTCATGCATGTGAGGAAAGGACAGGAACCCTCCCACCCTCCCTTAGTAAGACAGGTGGGGAAGGAACAGGTGACTCAAATGAAGGCCCCCCCAGCCCTTCTGCCTAAGTCGTGCACAATTACTCTGTGGGAGATTACAGATCAGTGGCCTCACCCAAGGGCGTGGACTTGGCTTGAGTAGGGTGGCCTGAGCTGAGCCTCCGCCTGTTCTCCCTGAAGGACAGCTGTGTGGCGAGCACGCTGGGGAGGGCCCTGGCCCCAACAAAGGTTCATAGGGAGGGACAAGGAGGCCACTAATTAAAAGTTACTCTAAGGCATGAGGAAATTAGCCCAACGTGGGGACCTCTGTGTCGCCTCTGGAGTGGGAGCCTGGAATGACCCAGTCCTGTGGGTGCCGAGGCCCCAGGAACGTGGTGGGACGTGGAGGATGAGCAGAGCCGCAAGTGTGACCCTCACGCAGAAAGCTGCGGCCTGCGCTAGCCCAGGCGTCTGGGCCTGGGGGCCCGGACCCGTCTTCAGCAGTCCCCTGGGGCCGCAGGTCCCCTCTGCTGGGGAGCAGAGGGGCACCACAGCCCCAGCCCTCCTGCTGGTTGGACTGGGTGCCCATTGGGTCAGTGCAGGGGTAGGTGACTTCAAAGTAGAAATCCTGCTGTTCTGCTCTCGGTGGTAATTAATGAGAGAAATAAAGACAGATGACACATGTGTGTCCTGAGCTAATGCAGCCGATCAGACTGGACTAAATAAAAATTGAAATGCAGAGAACAGAATGCACTGTTTCTGGTAAGTACCATGTTTTCCTCGGAGGTATTTTTAGAGCCATTCGTATTTGATCACACAGCTATTTGTCCCTACTAAATGATGACTTTTAAAAAGCTTGTGCTTTAGGAAAGTGGACGCCGTCTCAAAAGGACCAGCAGGAGAAAGGACAGAATCTTGTCGCTCACTGACGAGGGTGTCCGGTGAGGGAGCCTGACGCTGCTGAGAATAACACGTCATCTGACCGGCGTGTCGGGACGACTGGTGTTCAGAGGTGCTCTGTGACTCCCGAGATGTTCCTTCCTGCACCTCAGGCCCCCGCAGTCCAGCTCAGGCTTGGTTAATGACGTCTGCAGCCAAACCAGACGCCGAGCTGCTCCGAGTCCGGAACCGTCAGGACCCACAGCCGCTGACTCAGCCTGCAGCTGGGGCGGGATTAATGAAATTAGCAGCCATGTCTACCAGGGCCCTGCGTGGGGGCCGCCCTCGCAGCCCTTGCGCCCGGAGGGGGCTGGCATGCGGAGACCGTCTTCCCTGAGCCGCAGGCGCAGGCTGGTACTAGAATGTCAAGCCAGGGTCACAGAGGGAAGGAGACAGACAAGCTTGACCTCTTGGCCCCTTCCCCCCGCTCCCTGCCTGCTCTGCGTTTTCTTTATGCCGCAGCACTTGTCACCCTGTAGTGTGTCAGTTCTTATTGTCGTGGGTCCTGTTAGTCGTCCCCACTCAGCTGTAAGCTGCCGGTGGGCAGAGTCTCTGTTTTGCATGCCAGCGTCTCCGAGTGTCTTGGACAGAGCCTTGCTCGAAGGGTGTGCAGCACTTCTCTGCGTGGGGATGCTTGAGAAAATGCTCATCTGCCAGCAACTGCAACCCAAAGACGTCAGATGTCCAGAAGCATCCACGAACACTGCATATTCACGTTGATTTTCCAAATCGGTGGCCTGAGTTGTTGGAGATTTTAAATGTTCTTCAAGAGGTGAAGAAGGTCTGCAGTTGCTGTGATATTGCCCGTTCATTGGAGACATTTCTCCTCTCTGTAATCCCCTCATCCTCCACCACTCCCCTGAAGACAGAGTCAGAGGTTCACAGCCCCAGGAGACAGAAAAGTGGATCTTACTCGGAGCATGAATCTAAAATGTGGGGAAAGGGGGATATGCTGTCAGATCTCAGACCAACACCCCTGACGGACACCACGCAGAAATCCTCAGCAGAATACTGGCAAATCAAACTCGACGGCACATTAGAAAAGTGATCCATCGTGACCAAGTGGGATGTAATCCAGGGATGCGAGGAGGCTCCACGTACGAAAACCCGTCTGTGTACCCAGACCAGTGAGGGAAAAGCACAAACCTTACGATCGTCTCAACACAGGGAATCCATCCGACACGGTTCAAACCCCTCGTGATCGAAGTCATGCTGACGTGGCGGTGAGGCACGCACCCCGGCGCAATAAAACCCACAATGACGAACTCGGCTAACACCATCCTCAAGGGAGAAGAGCTGAGGCCTCTCCCGCTAAGACTGGGGTAAGAACCAGACACGGGCGCCGCTCAGCGCTGCTGTTCCACAGGCTTCTGGACGTCTTGGCTGGAGTGGAGGCAAGATGATGATGCTAAAGGAATCCAGCCTGGGAAAGAAGAAATGAAACCAACATTACTTGCAGGTGACATGATAGTATAACCTAGATAATCGTAAAGACTCCACCAAAATAGAAGAATAAATGAATACAAGTGAATGAAGTGACAATATAAAATCAACACACAACCCAGTAGCATTTCTATCTGCAGACGATGAACTAGAAGAAAGAGATATCAAGAAAGGATTTAGTCAGTGGAGACTGACGTCTTTTTTTTTTTGCCGCTGCTTACAACTCAGGCCCCATCAGAAAAGGTGATAGGCTCCCAAACCGGTCACTCAGGAGCCCACCTCTAGCCTCCCAGGCCCCCAGACTCGGGAGCCTTCTCTTTTCTTCATTTACCTGCTCATCATTTGCTTCCAAACCCATTTGAATTCTAGAAGGCTCTAGTCTCACACTGCTCCCGTCTGGCGCCACAGATCAGCAACTGCCAAGAGGGGTGGAACTGCGGCAGGACAGGGTGACAGAAAGCAGGTGCTGACACCCTGCGGTCCCTTGGCCCCCATGCCGCATGGACAGACCCCACACCCCCTGTGGTCTCTGGGGAAGAGTGTGGACAGTGCTGACAGGTGGGTGTTGCCAGCAGCAGGACCACGCTGGGTGGGCTGATGCTGTTTGCCGGGCTGGGGGCCTGATGCGTGGCAGTGATGGAGACTCAGAGTCTCTGCCAAACCATCAAGGAAAATGTTCTAAATCCTTCCCGTACTAAGAGAATTATATCAACCAGGTTTTTCCATGAAAACGTATCTGCCTCAAACACGGGCGTTGATCTAACTCACCATTCTCTAGGATGGCAGGTGGTTTCTGGTGGGCTGACTCAGCTGGCCTTGCGGGGCATCCCATTACCCGGCTCCTGCAAGGACCCAGGTTCAGCCATCAGGCGTTCAAGGTCCTGGGCACAGTGATTGCACAGAGCACTCCAGCAGGTCACTGGCGTTCAGCTCAGGGACTTCCAGTCAACCACAGAGGAAGAGGGGAGTCAGTAATAGTGGCTTTGATGCAGATATGCGATCTCTCCAGGTCATTTAGTTCGTGACTGTGGGCTGCCGGGCTCCGCGGGCCGTTCTTCTGGGCTTCACTGGGCTCAGTTCATGCATCTGGGGGCCTGGCGGGCCTGGGGGCTGTACCTGGGTGGGGCTCCCGGCACCAGCAGATGATGCAGACTTATTCACGCGGCAGCGCTGGCCCAAGACTGAGAGGCGGTGCCTGCAGCCTCCGAGACCCAGTCCCAGAACCACGAGTCTCGCTTCCACCTTCTTTGCGTCAACACCCACCTCAGGGTCAGTTCGGGTCACAGCGGTGGGCGAGCAAGACTGACGGCGCTGAGATGCGCGGAGGTCGAGACAGGGAGAAGGGAAGCCTTCTGGCCGTTTTAGTAAATCATCTTCCACAATCTTCTGCCGTCACACCCAAGCCCCTCCGCACGCAGTCGACGCCTCCTCCCTGGACCCCGGCGCCTGCGCGCAAGCCCAGCACTTTGGGACCAAGATCCACGAAATCTTCTTTGGTTGGAGGCCTGTGCGCTGAAAAGACGAGTCACCGGCCCTCAGCACACCCGGCAGACACACGCGAGACAGACGCGGACCACAGCAACTCGGTTCACGGCGCCTGTCACCTGCAAACGCGTGGCCCCGCCCTCAGTAGGCCCCGCCCCGCGGAAGGCCCCGCCCCGCTGAAGGCCCCTCCCAGCGGAGGCCCCACCCACAGGAGGCCCCTCCCAGCGGAGGCCCCGCCCCACAGAGGCTCCTCCCAGCGGAGGCCCCGCCCCACAGGAGGCCTCTCCCAGCGGAGGCCCCACCCACATGAGGCCCCTCCCAGCGGAGGCTCCTCCCAGCGGAGGCCCCGCCCCACAGAGGCTCCTCCCAGCGGAGGCTCCTCCCAGCGGAGGCCCTGCCCCGCAGGAGGCCCCGGGCCGCGGAGCCTGCGATGCGAGGACGCTGGGCGTGAGCAGGCCGCGCTGCTGGTGTGTCTGCCTTGGCTTCTGCACGTGCTGACACAACACTCCGATGTCCAGGGGCCAGATTCCCAGCAGCAGAAAATCCAGGGCCTCCTGGTAAAGCAGATGTCCCTGCACGTTTTGTTAGCGCGCCTGAGCCCCGCTGTTGGGTGTCAGAGCCCATGGGTGAAATGTTTGCATTGTGTTTGTCACTGACCGTTCAGGGCATCCGTACTCAGTAAGGGTTTGCTAGGACACTGGGGACGCTGCCATTTCTAAAAGGTTTGCTTGACGGACGCAGAAAAGTAAGCATCCTCTATCTTCATGCTTTCCCACTCAGTCTGCGCGATCGGCCAGACTGCATTTGAGGGGCAGGTCAGCCGAGCAGCTGTCCTGTGGGGCAGCGTGCCCGGTGGTCTCCGCCCGGTCTCCACCCACCGCGCGGGCAGCCCTCGCGCAGCGAGCCCGCCAGAAGTGCCTCTAGACGCGGCGCGGCGCCGTCCTGGGGCTGCACCCTCCTGGCCCGGAGCCGCTGCCGGGGGCTCCAGCAGTTGATTCAGCCTCCTTACTTCAGAGCCACTGCTTTTCTGCTACCGCGTCTGTGCCTGGTTCCCGCTCTGAGCCCCGTGTCGCTGAGATGCACTGTCTTTGCGCACAGCAGCGGGTTTCCACTCCCGCCGCCACCCGCGCACCACACTTCAGCACTTCAGCTTTTTCAGAGCATTTTGGTAATTGGCAGTTTGAGGCTAATTAACAGTTTGAAAACACGTTTATTTATTATCGTAGATTATATCCCAAACGATGGGCCATACCGTCTACATTTTGGACATTTTGTTAACCTGGAACAAATCCGACACTAGGCATTTTAGGTAGAGCGTATGGCTATCATTTCACAGGGAGCTCACAGGGCAGGCGCTGATCCGAGGCTGAAGTCGGCAGGAGAGAAGAGGATCCCAGCTGCCTGTGCGGGAGGCCGGCTGGGCTCCAGAAGCGTGAAGTGAGGCGGCAAGTCCTGCGCTGGAGCCGCCTGCTTGCCCGCCCGCCCTCCTGCTGATGCTGCTTCTCTCCAGGACTGGGGGACCTCGGGGACTCTCAGCTGGAAGGTTGCCTCTGCTGAGAAGCGGACAGTGTCCACAGGACAGCGCATGAGCTGGGCAGTGGATCTGCAATAACCAGACCGTATTTCCAAGAAAATGCCAGGTGCTGCTTATCAGAACTTCATCTCATCTGCTGTCCTGGACAGCGCCTACTTTCTGAAAAAATGAAAAGGCAAAGCAGACGAAGCTCATGCTGGCTTTTCAGGGGTCCTGGCACTATGTGGACACTCACTCTCTAAGGCACTGGCCACTCCGGCAGCAACGCACTATTGGCACCCGAATTTCAGGTCCTCGCCATCTAAGAGCCAGTCTTTCATTCTTGCTTCTTATCCAACAGGAAAACCCCCAAAGAATATATTTTCCCCCATATTTATCCATCATGTGCTACAGAAAACTGGAACAAATGTAAGAGGCTTTCCATGAAGCTACTTCCCATTAATCTGCCTCTGAACAAACCACCACAAACGATTTGTGACGTGATAGCAGGGGTCTTTCCTCTTTAAAATTCTCCACCTTTTGTTGACCCCAATATTGTGCATATTATTTAAATAAATGTTTCTTATTTAAAGGAAACTGCACAGTAAAGGATGTATATATTTCTTTAAAACATGACCTGCACACATCTCTGATCTGCATATACCTCTGCTGACTTTGTCGGAGGTGTCTGTCTAACATGCATCTGACGGGCAGATGGACATAGTCTTGCACACACTTGTGTGTGCATGACCTCCATGCACATATGTACACGCAAGACAAAGTAACGGTTAAAAGAGTAGACTTTGCAGACGTCAGGAGGCAGCTTCCTCAGGCTGGATCCGCTCCTTGTCGCCAAATGCCTCCAGAGAAAACTGCTTGCGCTCACGCTCACGCTCAGAGAGAGCACCGGCTCTCCAACCCCTCATCTGTGGGCATATTCGTGAGCATGGCATGGCCCGCTGTGCCAGTCAGAAGGGGCATGGTCCCCAGGAGCAGTCCTGTTTGAGAGAGTGGTGGCACATGCAAGCTACTGATGGGGACACATGATGGGGCAATTGGGCTGTTCCTAGACAAAATGCTTTGCAAGCTTAGACACTGAAATTATTATCCATTTACTCAGCAGATATTTATTGAATGTCTATTCTTCAGACACTGGTCCGGGTACAGAACATGAAATTCACTTTTTAAAAAATATGAATTTCTTGCTGCTACGATCACATCTTAGGATAATTGCATTTTGGTGAAGAGACATACAGTAAACCAAGGGATGAATAAACAAATGTATGGTGTGTGTGGGTGTGTGTGGGTGTGAGGCTGGGGGTCAGTTACAGGTTAATTCCATAAAGAAAAGGTGGGAGGAGTGCCCTGTTTGATCAGAGCTGTCTGGCAAGACTTCTCTGAGGAGTGATATTTGGCCAGAGACCTGAAGGAAGTGAGAAAGCAACACTTCTGGAGTTCTGGGGAAGGAACTGGCCCATCAATCACAAAGTCCTGGGCAGAGGCCAGTTGAATTAGTGAGTCAACAGACAGAGCAGTGGAATACACCCACAGAGCCCAGCAAAGAGAAAAAAGAATGAAAAAAAAAATGAAGATAGCATGAAGATTTGTGGGATAACATCAAGACAAACAGCATTTGCATCATAAAGGCTCCAGAAGAAGAGAAAGAGACAAGAGAAAGAATCTTAGTGAAAAAGTGATTACTGAGAATGTCCTTAATCTGGGGAAGAAAACAGATCTCTAGCTCCAGGAAGGTGAGTTCCAAACAAAATAAACCCACAAACGCACTCACGAAATTATCATTAAAGTGATAAAAAAAAAAACCAAAGATATAGAATCTTAAAGCCATGTAGAAAAAAATGAGTCACATCCAAGGGAACCCCCGTAAGACTGCAGTTTTCTCAGCAGACACTGCAGTTCAGAGCAAATGGAACTATGCATCAAAGTATTTCAACAAAAGGATTCTCAACCAAGAATACTCTACCATGCTCAGTTATCACTCAGAACTGAAAAGCAAAAAATAAGAAGCATTCCAGAAAGACAAAAGTTAAAGGAAACCAGGATAGATTTCCGGGTGGTGACTCGACAGGACGCACTTTCAGGTCACTCCCCACAGACACCAAAAAAAGTAAATAAATAAATTCACCTGTTTTCCTGAGACAAACACCAAGAAACGACTGGCACTTCATCTGGAGACGGGTCGGCTGACACTAACAGTGGGCGAGGGCACCGAGGCGCATCCTCAGCTAAGCCGCAGATTTGGATTTGGGACGGAGCTGGGGGGGGGTCTCCTCTTTGATGCCCATGGGCGGAGCTAGGGATTTCGGGACCAGCTGCGCAGGCAGCGAGAGGCAGGCCCAGTGGGGCTGAGACTCGGAGCCACGGGGCGACTTGGGAGGGGGTGGAAGGAGGCCAGCGCACCTGGAGCTGAGCTGGAGCCCAGGCGGTCAAATTGAGCTGGGTGTGGCCATAACCGGAAATCAGCCAAATCAAGCCCCTCCCACAACCATTTCAGCCAGAACCTGTGGTCCAGAGAGGAAATCCCGCCCACCGCACATCCGCCCACCGGAAATCCCACCCATCGGGTGCCCCACCCCGGGTTACAGTGCGAAGGCCGTCCCAAGCCTCAACGCGATCCGCTAGCACCACCTTGTGGGCAGAGGCGGAACTGCAGCCTGATGCCCAATCCTGGTCAAGTCAAACCTACACAGCTCAGGAAAACCCAACCCTCAAAAATATTAACAGAATTCCAAACAGAGCAAAGGTACAGAGAAATATATGTGAAACGATGGATCCAGTCAATAACCCGGGGGAAATCTAAATACAGCAGAAGTGTGTAAATTACCTGAAGTGGAATTTAGGGTAACGGTGATTAACATACTCATGAGAACCCAGAAATCAGTAGAGGCAGCAAACGAGAATGTCAGGAAGCAAAGACAAGAATTAAAACAAGACATCAAACAGATAAAAGACACGGTGGCTGAATTAAAGAAAACAGAGGGGCTCAACAACAGGATGGATTAAGCTTCCAATAGAATCAGTGATCTGGAAGCTAGGACAGAGGAATTCAATCAAGCAAACCAGCAAAGAGATAAAAATTCAAAGAACTGAAGACAGCATTCAAGATCTCTGGGATAACATCAAAAGGAATAACATTCACATCACAGGGGTCCCAGAGGAAGAGAGAGAAAAGAGGGCAGAAATGATATTTGAAGAAATAATAGATGAGAATTTCCCCAATTTGAAGAATGAAGCAGCCTCCAGATGCAAGAAGCTCAAAGAGGTCCTAATAAAAGAAACCCAAACAGAAATACACCTGGACATTAAAATGTGAAAAATACAAGATAGACTATTAAAAGCAGCCAGAGAAAAACGTGTCACATACAGAGGAGCCCTGATAATGGTGAAGAAAAGTTGGTGATTTGGTGGAGGTCAGGATGTGTTGACAAATATATAAGGAATGGGGAACCTTTACATGTGAGTTTACTTAAATGTATAAAAATAAAAATAATAAAAAAATGTGCTGCTCTGCACATTCTTGGTCTCATCTGTGCTTTATAAATTGTAAAGCAAGGTGTCAACCCTAATGACAACTCATTCAAAGCCCTCCACTGAGGCTCTTACCAGCCCGTGCTAAGAAAGGAAGATGGTCAAGGGTGCTGCCCTCAGGCACCAATTCTAACCGGCACAGAACTAGGTGGGCAGAAAAAGATGTCAAATGATTGCCTCTGTGATACCAGCTTTGAGTTAGAAAAGGCGGGTGGGGGCTGACTCACTTGTCTTCTGAGGTGGTCGGGTCAAGTGTCCCTGAACCACAGTGTCAGGGGCGAGCAGGCACCACCAAGGCGATGACGAAGAGCAGGGGGAAGAGCTTCCTGGCGTGGAGACGCCGTGAGCCAGTCAGAGTGAGAGGGGCCCCATCTGCCCGGACCTGCGTGGCAGAGCAGTGTGAGGGCAGAAGACAGGATGCAGGGCTCGCAGGCTGTAGTTTAGATTTTATTCTAATTTACTGTAGGAAACCACTGGCGCGCTTCACGCAGAAAGTGATGCCATCTTATTTATTTTTAAAAAAGCCCCGAGTGATCAGCTGAAGGGAGCAATGGAAAAGCAGTGCACTTAGGGGACGAATAGAACAATCCCAGGGGAGGTAAACTGACATAGGGCTTAGAGAAAGGGACTAACATGAATCGGGGGGGAAAGGGTGTGCCCCAGTGGCTCAGGCGGCTGAAATGGGAACAGTGGGGAAGGACACTTGGTGACATGGTGGAGGGCGGGGTGCGTTGAAATAGATCTAAGAAATGGGGAAACTATCCACTGGAAATTATTTTAATGGGTAGAATAATCACTACAATAAAAAAAATTTTTTTTTTAATATAGAGAAAAAAAATTTAAAGGACTTCACCGTGACTAAACCAGACTGACAAGGAATGCAAAACAGGTTTCCGTGGAGTGACTGGAAGGCCACTTCGAGACAGAAAGACACCAACACTATAAAACGAGGTGGGCAAGAGGAGAGTAAAAATGCGGACCATTAGAATGAGCTGGAAGTTAACTTGCTTTAAATTTTAAATAAGTTACAAGCAAGGCAACGAGATATCACCTCACGCCCGCGAGAATGACTAGTGTCCAGAAGATGAGACACGAGACGGACACGGACGCGGAGGAAAGGAAGCTTCGCTCCTGTTGGTCAGAGTGAGAACTGGCACGACCGTTACGGAAAGTAGCACAGTGATTCCTGGAAACAGTGAAAACACAAATTCCATGTGATTCTATTGTTATATCACCCAAAAAACACAAACGCACTTTTGGAGAGACCGGTGCGCCTTCACGCTGGCTTCGCATCGCCGGCAGCGGGGAGCTGGAAGCAACCCGAGCGCCGCCGACAGGCGAGTCGACAACGAAGGTGCGATGCAGGCCCGCGGCGGAACGCAGACACTGGGTGGCCCGCAAGATGACGTGCTGCCATTTGGAGGAAGATGGGTGGACTCAGAGGGCGTATCCTTAGTGACGCGAGTCAGAAGGAGAAAGGCCAGTCTCGCCCGATTCCGTGCATGTCTGATACATAAAAGACACCAAAGCCAGTCGGACCAAATCAAACGCAAGAGACGTTTCTACGGGACCGACGCGGGGTGGCCAGGAGGGAGGGCCAGGGGCACGCTGGGGAAGCGGTCAGTTATATCGACGATGGAACTGGACTGTGAAGTTACTCTGCTGTATTCAGACGTTGATTTGCTGAAGATGGAACCTACACTGACAAAATCAATGTTCCTTCCACACACTTTGTTCAGGAAAAGAAACTGGGTATCGTTATGCCCTGAGTTCTGGTCACTCAGCGATTCGGTGCCGGGGATTTAAGGAGAGGAGGAGAGTCAACCTCCAGTCTGCTTTAAGCTAGAATTCCGCCTTCTGTAACATTGCACTGTGTTCTTTGTTGGATGCTGCGTCAGTCGGAGATGAATCTCTGGGGCCGACCCTCTCAGAGACCGCGACGGCCCACGGCTCTCTCACGGCCCCACGGTGTCTGCTCGCAGCGGCCACAGCTCACGGCGCCGGCGACTCTGCTTCCCGCGGGCACGTGCCTGCAGGGGCAGGAGAGACACCCAGGTCTCCTCGCAGCGGTGCATTAGCAGATGTCCTCGCTCCCTGCACACGGCAGAGTGAGGACAGGCGCAGGGAACAGCCGGGTGTCCCGTCCTGTTTTCGGTGCCCAAGGAGACTGTGAGCTGCAGATGTGGGAACACACAGGCACTTCTGGTTCCAGAGGCCGCCGGCACTTTATTCGGTACCAGCCTTGGAACCTGAGAGCCGCTGCGGGGGTGAAGGCCTGGAAGGGCGGGACCCTCCTCAGTCTGCCCTCCCTCCACTCTCCCCGGCTCCCCACTCAACGCCCCGCCAGGTGCCCCCGCGCGAAGCCTTCCTCCAGGCCGCACCCTCCAGGTCCTCCCTCCCCCTGCCCCCCAGCTTGTTGAAACAACTGCTGTTCCTTCTCAGACACGTCCGTCCCCATGGGAGCAGCCCCTGCCACCTCCTGATGGGATTGGGATGACCTTTGCCAGTCCACGTGCTGCTGCCATCACACACGTCCTGTGCATGCCTGACTGCTCGCTCGGGGTGACTTCCCAACGCTTCTCATTGGCGTCACAAGGTGATGCACTGATGCCATTTTCTCTGCAGAACCGGGAAGACCCCTGCACTCCGAGGGGCCGTCTCTGGGAGCCCAGAACGCGGCTCGAGGGAGCTCGGTGATGAAAGTCACGACCTCAAGGCCGACATCAGGGGACCAGCTCCAGGCACGGGCAGGTTTCTGTTTTCTCCCAATTAACACGGGACCGTGAGCAGCTTTTCTCTCCCACCTCTGCCGCCACTTCCCGCTCGTCCCCGGCATCTGCGGAGCTGCTTTCTGTCTGAAAGAGAAGCGATCGCCTGTCGCGTCAGAGCTGTGGGCATGGGTCTCTGCAGTCAGAAAGGCGACATGACCGAACGTGGGTGCACGGCTCCTTCCACGCGCGTGCACGTCAGCCTGTCTGCACGCCCGCGTGGTGGACACGGACACGCGGCTGCGGCTCACCGAGCTCTCTCCAGATGGGGCGTTGGAACGGGGAAAGGCTTCTGCCCTTAGCACCACAGCTTTTCCCTCACAGTCTCTCTTTCCTGCTCTTCTTCTTTCCGTGTCTTCCCCACGGCGCTGGTGGGACATGAAAAAGCTCCTTAGCTAGGGAGTGACAGCTTCGAGACTGAAAACCGAGACGGTGCTCCTTGGAGTTAAAGTCCATTCAGCAAACTCACAAAGTTCAAGAATAAGCTGGATGCACGAAAGAGCTCAAAATATATAAGCCTTGGCCAACGAAGGAATCAGAAAACACGACATTATTTGTGCCACTCATCACTTTGCTTGTTGCTTAGATTTCTGAGATCACGGGGCAATGATGACGTCAAGGAGAAGACAGGGCAGCTTTTTTAAAGGGCAGAAACGCGGCCGAGAGCCATGGAGGAGCGTCTAGGACCACTGGACAATGCAGGCGCCGTCAGATGCGCTTGCACTCTGATCCCGTCCATCTTTCTTATAATCTTTCTTTTGTTTGTTCTTCGTCTGTGATGCTCGACCCGCGTCTGCACACACGGAGAATGCCCGAGTCTTTCTTTTCGGGAACTGTCGCTGCTTCCAGAAGCAGTTCAGCTCCGCAGACAGGAGGGCGGCGTCACGGCCCCGGGGCTGCCTCTAATCGTCCCTGTGGAGAAGCTGACCTGGGTGTTTTTTGAGAGTTAAAATACTCTACAAGGGTGTTTGCTTCCTCAGCACCCCACACCCTCCTGCTCAGTGCTCCAGGCGCCCAGATGGGACGCAGACGGCTTCAGTCTTCACAGTCACCCTGGGGCTGACGCCACCACCCAAATCACAGCCGACGGAGCTGTTTTACCCTTTCTTCTTTTTTTTCTTCAAGTACTTGGGAAAAATTAATGTTTTACAGACAGGTTCACGGGCAGCCACTCTTTCTCCCACTGACATGCACGGTGTCTGAAGGGCCATCGTCACCAGGAGTCGGGAAGGAGCCGCTGTCTGGTCCTCAGAGCGCCCAGCTCCCCGGGGCCGTGTCCGCCTGCAGCTCTCCCAGAACCCAGGGGCCCTGACAGCACAGTCGAAAGTCACTGCAAGTGAAAGTTTAAAGTCAGGGGAATGCAGGGAAATTCAGTCCAGGAGAAAAGAAAAATTATGATCATTGGACTGTAAAATACAATGGATTCTCTTAGACGCTCAGACATAAAAGGCTATCTCCACCGAGTGAAACTTGCTGTACCTTTCTAGCAGTCTAATGTTAAAGTTTCTTGCTTATTCTCCTGTTTAATTATTTCAGGTCCCGGTTATATTACAGGTATTCGTTGTATTGTTGCAGTATAATAAAGATTCATAAATCTTCCCTGCCCGTAAGACTTCGTCACGATAAGTGACGTTGGTCTGCTTCTCCCTCCATCCTTTCTTCTCCCTCCCGGCCTCCCGTACCCGTCCCTTCCTTGCCCTGTTCTTTGCGGGGACTGGGTACCAGATGCCCCCAGAGCGGTCACTTCGGGACTAACAGCATGCGCCCTGTGTTCTTGCCTGTGGCTGCCCTCGATCTGAAGTGCAGCTGCTCACGCTGACAGGTGAGTCTTCAGGGCCCATCACCACCAGCAGCCCCGTCCCAAATGTCCTGGGCTGCAGGAAGGCCCTCCCTCTGCTGGGAGCACCGTGGGCAGCATGGGACCTCCAGGACCCCTGACCCTCCTTCATGAAAGGCCAGCAGCTCCCAAGCCCAGCTGTCAGTGTCCACCCCTCCAGCGTGAAAACGGCGCTGACAGAAAGCCCCCCGCAGGAGAGGGGGCGCAGCGAGGGCCTCTGCACCACTGACCGGCTCACGGGAGGGGGCAGCCCCTCCTCTGTGGGACCTCCCCACGTCTGCGGCAGAGCGACGCAGCCCCTCCGTAGGTCAGAGGGTGTGGGAGCAGCTTTCTCCACCAGCCGACCCCCAGACCCAGACTGCTGGTCGAATTTCCCCTTGAGATGTCGCCAGGAGCAGCCGTCACCCTCTTCCCTCTGCGCCCATGGGTGGAGCGGAAGGAAGAGACAGGGGAGTGGCCGTCAAGTCCGGCCACAGAGCGACGCCAGAAAGAATAGGAGTGAAAATGGAGCGAGGGGTGTGACGCTCTGGGCTGTCCTCTGCTGACCAGAGGACGGCCAGTGGGGAGACAAGCGTCCGGGACTTGGGATGGGAAGTGGCGTCAACCGCGTCTGAGGCTGGAGACTTGTTTACTAAGCTTCTTGCATGCCG
Source organism: Solenodon paradoxus (assembly GCA_004363575.1). Classification (NCBI taxonomy): domain Eukaryota; kingdom Metazoa; phylum Chordata; class Mammalia; order Eulipotyphla; family Solenodontidae; genus Solenodon; species Solenodon paradoxus. The sequence goes on along the minus strand of RJWH01002773.1, from coordinate 149,533 downwards.
GGCGGCGTCTGCGTGCCGGGCCCTCCCCTCAAGCAGGCAGCAGGTGCCGCAGCCTCTCGGCTCCCTCGCCCGGCTCCCCACTCGGTGCGTGTGGCAGGGCGGCCGGGTGCAGCGGCAGCTCCAGCAGCTGAGGCGCCTGCCTGCGGGTGCACCGGAGTCGCAGCGCACCTTTCCTCCCGCCTGTGCTGCTGGCTCCGCGTGCCCGGGGGCCGGGCGCCGTGGCTGCAGCTCCCAGCAAGCCCGCCGCTGCCGGCCTACCCGTCCTCTCTGTCACTTGCCAGCCTCAGTGTCTCCGGCCACCGTCTCTTAAGTGGACGCCTTGCCTCAGGCCTTGACTCGGGGGACAGCTCTGTAAGGCTCGGGGCGTCTCAGGGCTGCACTGTGGTCACCGCTGGGAGTGAGGACGGGGGTGCCGTGCTGGTGTCCTCCAGCTCCACGATCAGCGCCAGGGAGCAGCAGAGGCTTTCAGAGCCACACCGAGCTCTCAGCGACTCTCCCCGCCTCACCTGGTCTCCTGTGACGCGGTCTCTGGTGATCAAAAGCCTCCTGTCTTCTCAGTGGCCGCTCCTGGGGCTCCGGAGGGCGAGCACATAGTGACCTACAGCGATCAGTGCCTCCGGTTTTTGCTTCATTCTTAATATATCCAGGAACCACTCTTCCTAGCGCCTCAAGGACTCTGCAATCCTGCTGTTGCTGGACCCAGGCCGCCCCAGCCACAGCCACCGCTTCAGGCCGCAAGTGGTGGCCTGCTCGGCTGGATGCATCACTAGCTTAAGTCCTGAGCTGCGTGCTCAGCGCTGCTCGCCCGCCGCCGTGGTGCTGTGGGAACGATGCTGCGGGAACGATGCGGCGGGAACGATGCGGTGCTGCTTTTCAGTGCTTTGGACAGAAGACCGGCCCCGCCGGTCATCCGGTGAGACTGAAGGAGGACCCTGGCGAGGAGACAGCCTGCGGTTGACTGCGATCCTCCTGCTCCGTCTCCTTCTCCGGAGTCAACACTCATCCGCTTACGCCTGTCCGTCCGGAGGTGCGGGCCGTGGCGGGCAGAGCTGCCCGGGCACTGGACGCAGAGGGAGGCCCTGCAGCCCGCAGAGCTGTCCGAGAGGCGACAGCAAGAGCCGTGGCCGCTCGGGGTGGCTGCTGCCCGCTGGGCGATCGGGCCGGCCAGGCCGGCATGGCCTCGCGGAGGCCTGGCCTGCCATCCTGGGACGAGCGGGAAGGACGACTCTGGACACTCCAGAGGCCACCTGTTGGGGCACAGAGATACAGTCCAGACAGCGGTCACGACGTGTTATCTGGACCCCCTGAGGGGCGAGGACTTGCCCGGGGACATTGGGGCCGGGAGGAGAGGAGCTGCGATGTCCACAGATGGACGCAGGCCCCGCTCGCCTCCTCCCGCACTGCGAAGGCGATGGAAACGCGGGAAAAGCCTCAGAGAGCAGAAAGCTCTTCGCTGTGCGTGTTCTAAGCCCGAAGCAGACAGGCTGGAAATAGTGGGGCCTCCTGGGCGACAGCGGAAGTGCACAAAGCACTTCGTCCCCAGGACCCCACCTGGACGCTGTCCTCCCGTGGCCAGAGCCGCTCACTGTCCCAGCAATGTCTCCTGTCCCCAAGCTTCGCTTCTGCTCTTTGTCCATGTGTGGCCCCTGCCTCAGCCCCTTCCTCCTCTCTCAGGAGACAGGAGGGAACTCAGCCACTTCCCTGTCCCTTTCCTCTTCATTAGGAAGATGCGTTGAACGATGGAAATGTCATCCTGTCACTGCTTCTTACAGGACGAGAACAGACTCTTCCAAATATATTAGCTACGTTAGCTTCATAGTGAGATTTCTGAGAATGTTGTCATTTAAAATATGCAAGGCCCTCGAGCGAGCCCAGTCTTCTCTTCTCAGGCATTTCCGGAGTCGCCCGGCTCAGTGAAACGCTGGTGGCAAAGACAGAAATGTTGAGACGTCCACCTTCCTGGTCCACCCAGCCCGGGGGAGAGGGCGCGGGAATTGGTCTGGAAAGATCCTTGTTCCCGGGAGTCCTGACCCCCGAGGACGTGCAAGCCACCATCGCTGGCGTCCTGCACGTACGTGCTGGCCTGATAACAGTCTTTCTGCTCTGAGAGTTACGCCGAGCTGAGGCCACTGCTGGATGCTGCTGGGCCAGAAGCATCATTTCTTCTTCTGCAGCCAGGGAGACACGCCTTTCTTCTTCAGTCTGCGAGTGTGGAGAAGCCCGCCGATTCTCTCAGAATGTGAACTTTTTGTTCACGGCATGAGATGTGTGCCAACAACCGAGGTGGCGGAGAGAACGCTTCTGCCACACACACGCGTGTGCGCACCTGCATGCAGACTCATACACGTGGACGCGAGCGAATCCATGGAGACGCTCGGGGGTGTGTCTGTGGGCACACAGACCCGCATGGAGCACATGCGTGTGCGCATAGGTGCGCGTGTGAACACACGTGTGCACCGACGCACACGCTCAGGCGTATGTGCACACAGACGCACGTGAAACACGCACACGCCTGTGAGTGCGCGCAGATCCCTTTCAGAGTGACAGACGTTACGTTAAACGAAACCTGCCTTCCCCACCGCACTGCGGTCAAGCGCTTCCACGTGCGCGGGCACCCGGTGCCGAAGCCGCTAGAACCAGCCCGGCGGCGGCGGCTCAGAACGGGAGTCGCCTCTGCTTCCGGGCGACGTCAGGATGAGACACACAAGCTCTGAGCGTCACAGGCGGTCAGAGAGCAGGCACGGATCTTAGACACGACGTTCCCGTTGTTTTCATGCTGCTGAGCGCACAGCGGGGACATCCTGCCTCTTTTAAATAAGAAACTTATTATCTCAGACCAGTTGTTTTTAGAAGATGATGGCATTTTTTTAAAGATTGCCCGGGATCATTAAAAATCCATGGTTCCAGGTTTTAGAATCTGACTTTATCGCCTTGAGTATTTTCATTAAAATTTCTATTTAAGCTTAAAGAGAAGGAGTTTGGTATCGACGGGAACTACTTGACTTGCAGCTCTTGGAACAATGAAAGCTGACATGATCAGTGGAGGAATTTTCTGGGAAGCTACTTCTGCAGAGCGACAAGTTGGCCCTGGGGTCATGCAGAGCACCGATGCTCCTTGTCCTGAAATCCTGGCTGTGCCTGTGCTGAACCAAACAGCTAATGGCTACTCACAACCTCTTCACTCGAAAGCCAGCAGAGCAGTTGAAAGCTGTGCCCCAGAAGGGAGGCCTTCGCTGGGGCCTGACTTCACCTTCCCCAGTGGATGAAGCGTCAGGAAAGCACAGCAGAGCTGAGGACCTTCCACCGTCGGCTGTGGCGCCTTGACGCGGCTATGTCTGGTCCACGCAGGGGCGCAGGCGGGCAGCCACGCACGTGCCCCTGGTTTTCAGCTGGCGGTCCAGTGCTGGCGCTTTCTGAAGCTCATTTTTTCTGGATGTTTGTGCGGGGACCTGTCCGCCATTCGCACGTCGCCCCTGGCCGGCGTCTGCTCTGCGTGCTGGCAGCCGTCAGAGTCCAGCGAAGCTCGCTCGGTGCGCGTTGGTGAAGTGCGTTGGTGAAGTGCGCCGGCAGGGACGGGTGCCGAGAGTCGCCGCAGGTGTCTGCTTGCAGGTGAGTGACCGCCTGCAGAAAAGGGAAGGACAGAGACATCCGGGGGCTTGGGGGCTCCTTGGCGAGACTGAGGAAGACGCGACGCTGTCCCTCACTTCGGGGCTGGTCCACAGAGGCACAGCGGGTCTTGGCCGGCTGCACACGAGACTTCTTCCCACAGGTGCTCCCTGCAGACGCCTGCCCCTCCCACGGGGTACGACCAGGCTCCTGTTTGGAAGGCAAGTCAGAAAAACAGCCTGACCACTTCCTTCCCGCCCCTCCCAGGCTGGCCCGCGGCGTCGCCGATTACCCAGGCTCCCCACCTCTTCGGAGTCACCTTTAAACGCAAAGGAGCATCAGGGAGGTTGTCCAGACACCGCAGTTGTTTCCTGTGACAGCTTCCTCCAGAGGAGAGTTTTCCGTCCGCCTCCGCCCTCTCCTTCAGTTCACGGAAGCATCTACGCATCCGGCTGAAATGCATCAGTATTAGTGGTACGTCCTTCCTTCCTTCATACAGTCATTCGGTTGTTCAACTAATATTTATCAAGCGTCTGCAATGACCCAGTGCCTGCAAACCAACGATTGCTCCGAAGGTCAGCGCGCAGGGCTGCGGGGGGCCGCGCGCCGCCAGGCCTCCCGTCGCCGGCTCGGTGGGCGCCGTGCTCAGCAGAGTGGGTGCAGGAGCCTGGCCACCTGTGCCAGGAGCAGGGGGCCCAGGAACAAAAGGATGCTCGGGTCCCAGAGGGGAGACACAGCAGTTCAAAGCAGACAGTGACGACAACCTGGGGGCAGCAGGTCTTTGAGAAGCAGGAAACTCGTCTGCTTGGAGAATGACTTCAGACCGAGACACAGTCAGCAAGGGAGCGGGTTCTCGGAGGTCTGTCTGTCTGTCTGTCTGAGACAGGAGGCCTCTGGTCTTGGGCACGTTGCCCTGAAGAGAAGCTGCTCATGTCACCTCCACCTGAAGACTCCAAACACCGGCTCTGAGCTACAGCTTTCTCTCTTTTGATTCATAAGCTTTCTTTGCTAATTAATTATAACTTCTGTACCTTTATATGGATGCTCAGACCCACACGCAAACTGTTAGATGACCTTATTTAACGTTTCCTCTTCAAGATAAAATTAACTTTGCCAATATGTTATGAATCACAGCACATACACAGAGATACTGTCTCATCCTAACTGAGGTGAAGTCAACCTTTGCTTAGAAATAGAAACTCTTCATGCTGGTCATGTTTAAGGTAGCACATTAAAAGAAAAAACTAAAAATAGGACTAGGATCCATTTATCCCACTTCTGAATATTTACCCAAAAGACACCGATTTCAAGAGACCGATGTGCCCACGTGCACGGTGGCCCATGTCTCCAGCAGCCGAGTCCTGCAGCCACTCACACATGGGCCAGCAGAGGGCGGGAGGTTCGTGTCTGCAGGGGATCGATCGTGCACAGTGGACGCCGTGCTGTGAAAAGAGATGTAATCCGGCGACCTGCAATACACGGATGGACCCGGGGGTGTCATAGTTAATGAAATAAGTTAGATGGAAAAAGAGAAACCACGAGATTTAACTCCTCTGTGTTATGTAGAGAAACCCAGCAAGCTAATGAACTAAAGAAAAAAAGACTAAACTTCAGACAATAAATGCAGATTGGAGGTTATCAGAAGGGAAGTGGTTACACAGCAGAGCGGCTGAGAGGGGCTCGATCCTCGGCGCAGGGCAGTTTGCCCCTCGGCGGCGGGGCTGGCGTAGGCCAGGCAGAGGCACCGGGAAACTTGGGCTCTAACGCAGGGTTACTTCAGTTAAACTCTTAAATACAGACCCAAAGTCAATAGAAAAGAAAAGTAAGTCTCCTGTAACTATAAACAGATTTTAAAACGGGAAACAAAACTCGTAGCTCTGTTTAGGAGAATAACAGCTCATCGTCAGAGGGCAGAAGAAACCTGGGAGGAACAGGCTTTTCAAAGCACCAGGAAACTAGGCCCGAGAGAGGCGCCAGCGGATAGAAGGCGCTCATGTCCCCGCGCCCAGAGCAGACCGTGACCACGTGACCGCGGGACCCCTTCGCGACGGGACACGGGGCGCAGCTCCGCGCCCGGCCGCGCCCAGCACCACGGAGCTTGCGGACAGAGGTGTCGCTGTGGGGTGTCGCCCACAGTGAGGTCGAATCTGGCATGTGGACCTTCCTTCCGCGGCCAGGCTGAGGCTTTATCCTTTCTCAGCTCTCGCTCCGTCCAGGTCCTGGTCCCTCCTCGGCACAGATTTTTCTTTTCCTTCCGTAGATCCCATCACCTTGACTCACAGGCTCCGTCCCGAGACCCCACCCAAGACAACAACCAGGCATCTGATAACGTGGCCGCACTTCCCGTTCTGCTGGTGACGGAGGGGCTGTGCCTGCATCCCTCTTCCTCTCTTCTCCCCACCTCCATGACATTGAAGACGGATATTAAATTCCTTTCTCCCGGTCGGTCGCTACGGAGTCTGCTCTGAATTCTCCGGCTGCGACCCAGGAGCCCAGCACGGCACGCGGGGTCCTGGCGGGCTCTGGCTCCAGGGAGCTCGTCGGCGACTTTTGCTGACCCCTCACTGTCCAGGGGAGCGTTACCAGGGCTCCTGACTGGGCAGCGCGGTGAGCGCAGGGCCCCAGCACGTCGGGACGCTGCGCCCACTCTGGCTCTGACTCTAGAGCAGAGGAGGGTCAGCTGGGAGAGAAAGAAGGACCTTTACTGACTCCAGGTGCCGCTGGGTCAGTGACTCGGACATGAGAACAGTCAGAAGGAGATGGGCCGGCAACGGGGCCCTGGAGAGGTCAGTGCTGCCCTCCATCCTCCTCGATGAACCCGTCTCCCAGCACCTGCCTCTGCCAGCCCGGCGCCCAGCCTGCCGGCGATCAGGGCTCCGCTTCCACGGGGCCGTGTGCCCTCCCCACCGCGCAACGAGGCCCATGACGGAAGCCCGGTCTCCCCCATTCCACTCTGATGCTTACAGTGATTCTAGCGATTCTGTCATCTTTCAACTCCCGCTGGCACGGTGATGATCATTCCATGTGGTGTCTTCCCACCTGCATTGCCAGTAAAGACAGCAAGTGGGCAAAAATGTCACGGAAATACGTTTGGAAGCAATGACAACCTTCCATTATCTGACAGACACCACGGGCTGCTGGCCTAGCCCGGAGATCCGTCACTTCCGAACGACCCTCATCTGAACGCGCAGCGCAGGAGCAAAGCCCGCAGTCGTCTGTGTCCCTCTCTGGATGACACACAGGCACCGACAGGGTGGTGGGCGGGATTCAGGGTGGCCCCGAGGTCCCCGTCTCCCGGCGCGTAAGCCGTCTATGATTCCCACAGCTGTGACCGTGGCGGCTTCGTTCCAACATTAGGTATAAGTTACATTGCACAGTTGCCTTTAAAAAGGAAAAATTTTCCAGGTGGGCCTCACCTATTCACGTGAACCCTTCAAATCTGGGTCTAGACTTGGGTGTCCAAGAATTCAGCAAGATTCAAAGCATGGCGGTGACTCGGTGCCAGCGAGTCTCTGTTGAGGGTGGAGGAAGCCACTGCGGGTGACGGCACTAAGGTGGACCCTGGCTGACAGCCCGTAGGGAAGCAGGACTTCAGCTCCCCTCCCGCAAGGCACAGAGCTCTGCCGGTCCCTGACCTGCGCACCTGCGCGTGGGCCTGCTGATGGACGCGCCAGTGGCGCCGCCGTTGTGGAGAACGATATGGAGATTCCGCAAAAAATTAAAAGTAGAGGCGTCCTGTGCTCCGGTTCTCTCACTTCTGGCTGCTTACCCAAAGAATACAAAATGCGTTCATGCAGAGGCGCGCGCCGCGTCCGCTGCAGCCTTGCTCACGAGAGCCAGGAATGGAGGGCAGCGTCCACGACAGGCGAGTGGACGGGGAAAACGGGCTCGCACAGCGGGAGACGGCTCGGCTGTGCCAAAAACCAGAAAAATGAAGCCGAGGCAGGAGCTTTGCCGCTTGCAACCACACAAGTGTCCTGGAGAGAGCTGTGCTGGGTGAGCGGAGTCAGACAGGAAGGAAAACACCGTATGGCCGTCACGCGTGCGGTACCTGCAGCAGCCGAGTAAATGAACAAGGCGAGCGAGAAAGACACAAGCCGTAGACCGCAGGACACATCGGGGGCGCCCGGCAGGGACGGAAAGGCCGGTACACGGTCCTCTGGGCAGCTGCACCGTCGGGCATGGGCTTGCTTTCAGGGGTGGACCCAGTGTCCTCTGCACACCCAACACCTGTGTGTCATGTGCCGACCACGACATCGAACTCAGTGACCTCAATTAAAAACATGAACAAAAACCAAAAGAGCTGTGAGTGCAACTGGGTACTGTTTTTGAAACTGCCAAGAGACCATTTGTCACGCAGCCATAGAAAGTGTGTGCATATATATCTATACATGTACATTTTCATTCCAATTATTTCCCTGAGTTTTGGTCCCCAAAGACAAAGTGTTTCCGGTTTCCCTTTAAACCCACCAGCATTGTGGTGTCATTTTATTCCTCCAGCTCCATGGGCAGAGGTTGTATTCACTAAGCAAACTTGTGGGAAAAGCACGTGTTTCTGAGTCGTATCCAGTTACACTTAAGAATCCCTTCGGCCACCGTGTACTACAAGGCCCAGGGTGGAATGGTTCCCTGTCCTGTGCAGCTTCTAATGCACTGCCCTATCCGTCAGCATTGGCCCGGCGAAGGGATGACCCCGAGGTGGAGCCCGGGCCGGGCCCCAAGCCGCTGCAGGCCATGGGTTTCTCTCCGGCTGTCCCAGAACTTCACTGGCCCTGGACGTCCAGCGGGTTAGGAAGGCTGCCCCAGAGGGTCCGGTATCACCTCCCCCGTGAAGATGACTGCTGGGCATTTTCATTCCACTTTCCAAACCCTTTGCAGGCGCACCTAGGCTGGTGTTTAAGGACCTGGAGGCCATCACCTTGAGACGCTGACGCCTGGAAAAGCCATTGCACTCTCAGCTCAGTTATGAGGCCCGGCCTCTTGGATTTTGCTTTTCATCCAAAAGCCCCTCTCCGGTGCATGGCAGGCTGAGGCCCCCGCAGGCCGAGGTCACCGCAGGATGAGGCCCCGCAGGCCGAGGTCCCGCAGGCCGAGGTCACCGCAGGCCGAGGTCACCGCAGGCCGAGGTCACCGCAGGCCGAGGCCCCCGCAGGCCGAGGTCACCGCAGGCCGAGGCCACCGCAGGCCGAGGTCACCGCAGGATGAGGCCCCGCAGGCCGAGGTCACCGCAGGCCGAGGCCCCCGCAGGCCGAGGTCACCGCAGGCCGAGGTCACCGCAGGCCGAGGTCACCGCAGGCCGAGGCCCCGCAGGCCGAGGTCACCGCAGGCCGAGGTCACCGCAGGCCGAGGTCACCGCAGGATGAGGCCCCGCAGGCCGAGGTCACCGCAGGATGAGGGCCCCGCAGGCCGAGGTCACCGCAGGCCGAGGTCACCGCAGGCCGAGGTCACCGCAGGCCGAGGTCACCGCAGGATGAGGGCCCCGCAGGCCGAGGTCACCGCAGGCCGAGGTCACCGCAGGCCGAGGTCACCGCAGGCCGAGGTCACCGCAGGCCGAGGTCACCGCAGGATGAGGGCCCCGCAGGCCGAGGTCACCGCAGG